>CM061919.1:274409273-274471995 GCA_031002005.1 Vandiemenella viatica
AGAGCTTATAATTTGTGTTAAGGCCATAAGCGCCACATATTAATCATGACCAGGTCTTCCCGTGGAAACACAATGTACTGTAATCATAGCTTTAGGTAATTAGAGATATGAAATATTGTAACAATGTCCAAGTAATGTGTAAGAGAAGTCATAATTGTGGCATGTGAGATACAATTCCATGATCAATAATACCTGTAAATAAGTGATGTAACAATTGATATGGCTATATGGCTCACCGGCCCACTGCCAATAATAAAATAAAAAAAAAAAAAAAAAAAAAAAACATGAAATGGGACATGCACATACCTTCCGTCGTAGGCAAGGCAAATTCTAAATTACGATTCATAGGTCGTATTTTGAGGAATTGTAATGCTCATACAAAGGAGATAGCGTATAGAACACTAGTGCGTCCGCATCTGGATTACTGTTGTGGGGTTTGGGATCCGTGTCGCAAGGTTCTGATTGACTCAGTTGAGAGGGTGCAGAGGAAGAGCCGCTCGATTCGTGACTGGTTGTTACAGCCCTTATGAAAGCGTCACAGAATTGATACATAGACTGGGCTGGGATAGTTTGGAAGACAGACGACGTAGCTTGCGTTAGAATTTATTGGATGAATATGCGAAAAAAAAAATTTTTTCGAGTGCAATGAATACTTCTTCGTCAACCTATTTAGGTCGCAAAGACTGGAGGGATAAGATTAGAGAAATAAGATGCCGTACTGATGCTTATATGTATTCCTTCTTCCTCGCACTATTCGGGATTGGAATGGGCGGGTTTAGGATTAGTGCTTAGCACCCTCTGCCACCCACAATGTTTGTGATTTGCAGAGTATGGATGTAGATGTAGACAATGGAAGAACACAAAAGGTTGTAATAAACAAATTTGTATCAAACGACATTCAAAGTCATACACTCCGCATGTGTGTCGAACGAAGTCCATCGGAGTACCTACCTGGGATGGCCCTAACAACTTTTTCATTCCTCCTTTGCTTTTGCCTTTTTTTGCATTGCTGTTCGCTTTGCGTTAAAGAATCTATCCAATCAACTTCCGCTATTTGCTTTTGTTCAAAAGAAAAATAACAGAGAAGGAATCTTAAAATAATTGAACCAGAAAAGAATTAAAATGATTTTACTCGGCAAAAACTAATCAACCTTTTGCTTGAATTCTAACAAGCACGCTTATTTTTTTATTCAAATCATTTATCGATTAAATTTTAATAACTTTCCTTCGTACAATAGCTGTGATTTCGAACTTTATGGAACAGTCGTTGCCCTTCTTGAAACTCTCACTCGTCTTGTCTACACTCTTTAGCGTGCTCTCCTTTTCTCTCGAGTCCAGAAATGTTGGCCTATCGCACTTAGTGACTACTTGACTGTTACTCAAAACAGAAAAATCACTAAACAATAAGCAATTCAGGTTAACACCGGTGTCGGATGCAGGCTGTTCCCGTGTTTGCTGAGTATCGCGGTCTCGCTCCGTCTACAGTCGACGGTAGTGGCGACACTGCTGGAACCTTAAACCTTTCCAAAGCCAGCACGTTGGACCGTTTTAGATTTTTCTTGATGCCTTCCGTCTATCGATCTTTCTTATTCAACTTTGTGGCCAAACGAACAGATATTCCGAAACTTTTACCAAAATTCTGTAGTTTTCTGCCAAACTTTGGTCACAATTTACACATAAGCGGAATTGTAAGATGTTCTCCGAACAAAGTTACATTTTCTAAACGAATTAATGTTTCGACTGTAGCCATCCGACATTGCCAGAATATTATTTAAACTTTAACTAAACCATAATACTCTAATAGGCACCGGATCTGGAAATGAAGCCGTATTGAAATTTAATGACCACACATTTAAAGTTTTCTAGTCTTCTTACTACTGCCTCTGAGTAAAAAGAACATGGTCGCCTCAGTCTAGTGGATATAAAAAAGTTTTATTCACACCCGTTAGTAAGTCAAAAACAAAACATAGTGTAACCACCAACTGATACTTTTAGTATCTTCTAGTACATCACAAATACTTAGATATATCCGAAGACTGCAGATTCTTTAACCAAGAGATAAATAAACGCACGAATTGGCCACGTTTGCTTCAGTTCTGCGTATTAATCAGTTAGTAACAGCTGTACACAGTAACGACAATGCAGTTCCTCCCACGTGGTGATAATTTCCTCTTCACATCACTAACAGCTTCTGTCTCATCGACACGACGCGGATGACCCACATTAGTTCACAGTTCTAGTCCACACATTGCGCCAGTTTCGTAGAAAACAGTTCCCGCTAGACACGCGTACATTTAGCGGCACGGCACGACAAACACTCTACTATCGCAATCGCAGTCAGTATAAGTACATCGGTCTGCTATAATCGATATTGCTTTCATACAGCTTTAACGATAGGGAATGTTAGTTAACCAAATAATAATAAAAAATAGGCGGGCCTTGATACTGTAATTTGAAATGCTGAGCTGCATTTTTCTGGTTTTTAATCTCGCCAACGTTTCGACTGAAACATCTGGGCATCTTCTAGGAAATTTTTTGGCTCAACTAAAACAAACAAGGTGGGAAAGTACTAGTTGTATTACGTTCTTAAGTCGGGTCCATGGATATTATTCTTGTTGTTTGGCGTTTTGCATGATTATACAAAGGATTGTTATCTGAAGTCGTTGTCTTCCGCCTTTGATTTCGTTAGTGCTGTGCTGTTCTGTCAGCGATCACGCAGTGCTGTAAACCACGATGGGTTATTATTTACAGCACTATCCGCCATCGTTCCCTTGTGATGCGCAGCCTGAGTTGGCGGCTGCTACTGCCCGCGGCGCTGTGCAGCGGGTGCGTGAAATTGAATATGGAACCCGCTCCGCGGCAGTGCACTGTGGGCTGGATTACGCCAGGCGCGTTATTAAATTACACGCGTGCGGAGCGGCGGGCATCAGTCACCCTGGTGACGACACAAAGTGCCTCGACCGGAGTGCACCGCCGCACTTGTTGAGTGCTTCGCTCCACGGGCAGTGGCGCCTCTCGCGGACAAACCGACCACTCAGCGGTGCTGACGTCACTGATGCCGCTCTGGCGAGAGGACGGGAGTTCGAATCCCCGTCCGACCACCTGATTTCGGCTTTTCACGATTTCACTCCAGGTGTAAGCCGGGATGCTACCTTCAAAAAGACATGACCCAATTCATTTTCGTTCCTGAAGCCTAGTCCCTCCCATTCTTTGATCAAAAGGATCTTTCTGACCCAACAGCAGTCCCTCCTGGGTTAAAATACATTTAGCGCTTACTTTTATAGTTCACAGTGTACTCACACCTTTACTGCGACAGGTTGTTGCAGCGCAACATTGTGGGGCACCGTTGCAACACAATTTTACTGTCTTCGGAGGGTATACTTTTCTTTGAGTGCTTTCGCGAATGCGCATTCACTTCAGATAATACAGTTAATTCGTTGTGTACCACGTTTATAATTTCGTGCGACCCATCGCATCTCAGATCAGACAGATTCTGCCCAATGTGTGAGCTGACCAGCTGCGACTTTGTCGAAAAAATTACATTAGATACATTATAGTAAAATTATAAAATATCTCAAAGGGATTGAGCGAAATAATTTTTCTGATGGAGTTATGGGACTCCAAAATTCCGCTAAAAATATATATATTGTTAAAATGGTGTAATACTTATAGCGTTCAACTGAATATAACTCAAAAACTATAAAAGATAGATAGTTGAAACTGCTTTTGTTTTGAAGCTCTATAACTGCACCTTAAAATAATATTCAGAATTAAGTACAAATTAACTAAAAATAAGCAAAAAATTACGTATTGTATGGGAACAATTAATGGGACGAATTTGTTTCTCATACTAAAAGAAGTTCGATCATTGTGTTAACTGCGGTAATTTATACCCTTCATAGGGTAGTACTACTCATTTCTAGCCATGTTCCATACAGCAGCTCGTTAAAATATACAAAAAATTGAAATTTTCACAATTTAGATCAGCCATAACTAAAAAAATCCACTTTTAAAAAAATCTGCTAATCCGGATAAATAATGTCTAACTGCATGCTGTTGAGTCGTGGAGCAAGATTGGCGGATTTTTGCTTTGTGTAGGATCTTTTTTTAAATGGAAAAATATTTTGTATGTAGGCTAAAAGTTTATTGCATAAGGTTATTATAGATTTACATTATTTTTAATAGAAAATACTACTTGTTGATAGCCACTATTTGTCATATTAACTACAATATATTATTAAAAGTATTTTCCATATTTTATGGAGTGTAACATTATAAAAGTAAATAAATACAATAAAATCACTTAAACTTAAAAACAAGCAATCTTCAGTTTTACAGTAACTATAATTATCGCAAAAGCATTATTCTATTTACTGTATCTACACATAAGTGCAAGTAAATTTCGCAAAATTTAATAATATATAATAACATAACATAATCATTATGGTAGACAGTAAATCACACACTGGTTTTGCTCTTCGATTTTGCAGAGTATTGCTGTGTTATTGTGACAGATGAAATTCGGAATGCCATCAGAAAAATGAACAAATCTCGTTGCTCTCTAGTATTGCAAATAAAAGTTTCGCTGTTGTTTCAGATGACTTTCAACACAATACAGCACGTTTTTTTTTTTTTTTTTTTTTTTTTTTTTTTTTTGTGATCTTGAACTAATAAAAATGAAATATCAAGTATCTGGCCGCTGAAAATTTTCAAAGAAGTGATATAAATTTCAGATGGTGCTACAAGCCACTTCAAATACAAATACCAATTTCACGAGTTTACTAAAGGAAATCAAAGTATTTCAACAAATTAGATTGACACAGCGATTTGTCTGTGCGTCTGTTTGTGTGGATCGAGTATTCAGACATTATGCCGCAAAATTCAACCTCCAAACAGAACCAGCACTGGCCATTAGAAATCTAGCTTCATTCCTTGATACAGTCAACAATACATTAGAAACTACCAGACTATTACTACTTAAACCAGGCAATGTCCGAGTTTTACGATCGTGTAAACAAAAGGAATTGGCTAACGTAAAACCTGTAATTTGTATACGACCACTGCATTACTGGCTGGCCCAAAGAAATGAAGCTTATGTGGCAAGAACAGTTGAGCACAATGTTCAGAAAATGCAATCAGTAATGCATACATTGAAAAAACAAACATTTTCTGATAGTGATTTCTACGTAGATGCGTCTGCAGGATGCATAAATGATGATAACTGGTAGATTGGACGTATTACAAGTTTTTCTTGAGCAGTTGATATCACAGTATCATTTATGCACCCTCAAGGTCTACAAAAAAGATTTCAGTCTGCGGTGCCCGTAATAGAGTTTTGTTGAAGGTGGATATCCCACTCCATGTGGACTATCTGTACGATTCGAAGCCTTTGGAGAAAATGAAGTGAAACGCACTGAACAACTCTTCCATATTTAAGTCACTGTGGCTGATCAATAGCAGCATTTTCTTTTAAAAATAATTTAAATCTACAGTATAAGAACCTTATGCAATAAAACTTTTATACACAAAACATTTTTTCCGTCTAAAAAAAATGTAACAACTATATAAAGCAAAAATCCGGTAATCAGGCCCTACAGTATGCTATTAGGACATTGTTTAGCCAGTTTTTTTTAAGTGGATTTTTTGAGCTATGGCTGATCAAAAATGTGAAAATTTGGATTTGGGATATTTTAACGAGCAGCTTTATGAACGAAATTTATCATGGACTAGAAATAAATTTATGAGTGGTCCTATCCTATGAGGGATATAAATTGGCATAGTGAACAAATGATCCAACTTCTTTTTCCGCGTGAAAGAAATTCTTAAAAATTAAAAAAAAAAAAATCTTAATTTTTCCCATTAAGTATGTAATTTTTTGGCTTATTTTTAATTTATTTGTGCTTAGTTATTGTATATAATCCTAAAGTACATTTTCATAATTCAAGTCAATTTCAAAGCTCTATCTTTTATAGTTTTTGAGTTATATGCAATCAAACACATTAAGTATGTCACGATTTTCAAAAGTTTATATTTTTAGTAAAATTTCGGAGGGCCATAACTCCGCCAAAAAATGTTTCCGCAAAATCCTTTCGGGGTATTTCATAACTCCTATAAGATTAAGTACCGGAATTTTTTCAAAAAATCGCAGTCGGTCAACTGACACCCCCTGTTTGATTTGAAATGCGTCGTATCAATTTTTGATGCAGTTACTTCATTTGCTTTGATTTTGTACATTTGAGTGCGAGGGTCGAAGGCTTAGTCATTTCATCATATTTTAAGAGCGCAATCTATAGCACATACTATGTTCCTGTCCTGATGTAAGCTGCTGCTACCTGAAGTGGGTAGTACAATTACTGTATCCATCACTGACTGGCGTGATAAAGAATATAGTAACAGTATATATTGCCTTAGTGCACTTTGTGTCACACCATTTCAAGCCCCTTAAAAGGCAAATTGAATCCGTAAAACGTACCGCTACATGTCTACTTGGCGACCGTGACAGGACAACGAAGTGTATTAATCGCAGATGTGGAGTGTTTGGCTGTACCGTAGCGGTCAGTAATGGCGGCTGGCCAGCGGAGTGATTGGCACGCCGCTCTCCCCTCGGAGTGGAGTATCGAATGGACTCGTTTAAAGCAGTGAATAACGCCCCGACTCGCCAGAAAACTTTGCTCGAGATGCGCGCCTGGCTGTTCCTTTAGTTAACCTCTTTCGCGGCAGTTTGCGAGTTGTACGGCTCGAAGTTGGTCTCCGCCCGGGTCCAACAGCCAGACAGCCGGCCGGCTGCCGGCTGGCCTGTTAATTCTTTTTAGCTTCCTACTTCCGCGCGCCAACTTGAGCCACGCGGCTTATGAGCCGCCACAAAGAAACAACGAACACGCACCTGCACACAAGTGGCGGAAACAAAGTTTGGCTATTCCACTAACGTAACACTCAACGGAAGTTGGGAACATTTTTATTTACACTTTAAAAACACATTTACAGGGGATCGTTTGAAAATTTGTTTACGTCAAACACAGAAGTGGATATAAATTATGTGCCGTTGCAATGGTAAAAAAATTTTCAGATCGGCCCAAGAGCTAGTAAATATTATTAGAGTGATTTCGTCATTATGGTTTGCTGGAAACTTCTAGTCGGCATGGTAATGTGCGAGAACTACTTACTCCCACTGTTTTTATCTGAAAGATTTGTCTGTCTTGGAACCATACTCGATTTTTTTTTTTTTTTTTTTTTTTCCGCTTAGCCGACTGTCAGTTTAGACAATACTAACAGTAGCCAGCCACCAGCGTGAGTTATCAAGAACTTCGTCTTCCGTGAACCTTGTGGCTCACTGACAAACTATAACCTCACTCCTCCGAACAACATCCTGCCGCTGGCACGATAAGCATTTCGACTGCGACAAGTATTCTACCTTTAATTTGGGGACCATTTTTTGACCACTTTAGTTTACTTTCTCAGCTTTTTAACGGCACATAAAATCGAAACATTCAGAGACTGTACATTAATCAAAGGTCCATTAAAATCAGACCAAAACGTGATTTACGTTCAGCTCAAAATTATCTTAATGTCATCTTAGACTTATTACGTTATAGTGTTACATCAAAATTGAACATACCCGATTCTCCCACGGGGTCACACACTATACATTAATCGAAACTGCATCAAAATGCTACAGTAGTTTTTGCATGAATAGGTTTAAACGAAAAACTGGCCCTGATTTTCTAAATTTTCATTTTTTCAATATCATATCAAAATGTAACTCATGTAACTCATTCTCTTCTATCAATGAGACCACATTACGTTAAAATACAATTGCATTAACCGTTTTCAACCAAAAACTAATTTCAGCATAAAATACTAAATTGTTTAGAAATAGAATTTAATGTTCGTTTTCGGATGTTATCTTCCAGATGGTATAATATAAAAACAAGCATAGTGGGTGGGGGCTTCAGTTTGGTAAGGACGCGGGATCGAATGACCTACGAGCTTCCCGGATTCCCTAAATCACTCCAGGCGAATGCCAGAATGTTTGCTTGAAAAGGCCATCACCGAATTCTTTTCCGTTTCTTGCCACATCCTGTGCCGCCTCCAATGATCTGTACGTCTATGAGACACAAAACGCTACGTAAAGTTGCGGTACATATAAATCAAACACAAAGTCATATGGCCACAAGATGGAAGCAGAGTCAGGAACCGAAACGTCGCCTCTTTTGGACGAGCTATCCCGGTGGATAGCTCGTGAAGATTTTATTCAAACCCAAAGTAAGTTTACACTGAAAAATATGATAGTGAACTCAAAGATAATTTGAAGATAATGTTTTGACGAGACGTCACATTCGCCAGATTGGAGTATTTGAGAGCGAGTCGCGTTCACGTGATGGCCGCGGGTAGGGAGACTCTTTACAGTTAGCAAGGGACGGACAGTTGCAAGTTGCAGAGCTGTGGCTGTGACGGAGAGCCCTTAAGGGCTGCCTGCGCCCTCCGTAAATGGAACCTTCTTTGTTTCTCCTCTCCGCCCGACCCTCACACTCACACAAAGCCATTTGCAGTCCTTTAATTACCCCAACAAAAGACTCGTCAGCCAGCCGTAATCAAGAAGCCATCTTGGAACAAGTGACTGCTGAATGCGCCGTCGAGAGGAGCGCATTTAACGTCTCCCACACACGCTCGTCCGCTCTCGTCGTCTCCGCTTCTAATTACACAGTAATCAGTAATTAATCCAACTGCTCAGCTGAACTCCACGTAGTCACTGCACATCGCTAACTAGCTCGCAGGTAAGGTTGCAATCTTTAATTGCAATCTTTAATCACCTGTCTTTATATCGGACCTGCGCATTCCAGTATCGCACTGGCACCGCATTAGAAAACTCAAGTTGCGTAAGTGAGAGAAGCGAAGGGAGAGAGACCGACAACACTTAACTTCAGCATTTGACTCCTGAACCTTTCCAGAAGTTAATTTACTAGCTTCTTGCTTGCAATAATAATTTCCTTTATCTCATATCTTTTCTCTTGTTCTTCTTTTACCCTCGATTTCCATGTTTTGAACACATCATCCGTACATTGCACGACTTCCTCTCTTCACTGTCCCAAATTCAACTCGAAGAGATGAAATACTTTCATCTAAATTCTTTTGGGAGGAAATATTATTTTCCGTTAATTTAGATTGAAGAGAAATGTTAATTTGATTTAATTTTGACTTAATGGAACTATTACATTCATTTACTTTCTGAAAGGAAATAACTACTATTTCCTGAAAGCGAGAACAAGCCTAACTCATCATTACATTCAAAGACTTCCTCCTGCGACATGCTAACCCGTTCCGAGTTACTATTAATTTTTTCTATTCTCCAAAGACACTGAACGCAATTATGAAGATGGCTTAAACACGCTTTCCTATGGACCTCTTATGTATAGTTAGGTTTAAATAGCTTTTTGAATGACGGTATCTTGCCAATCCTACGTTCAATATTTTGCACCAGTGTATCTATACCTGGGGTCCGCGGAGATGGTTCAGGTTGTCAGCAGACAGAACTCTGAAAATTCAGATACAGTGCTCGTACTGAATGAGGCCATAAGCGAGTACGGCCTACAAGCACAACCGCTTACAACCCATGAATATTTCTATCATCAGGAAAAATACCTGGTGTCGGATACGAGAATACAACCATTCTTCAAACAGTATTTTTTTTTGCTTTCATCAGTATGTTGATTAGTTTGATGCAATCCTCCATCCCCTCCTATCTTGTGCTAACCTCTTCATCTCAACATACCCCTTACATCCTACGTCCTCATTTATCTGCTTCATATATTATAATCTCCGTCTTCCTCTACAGTTCTTACCTTCGACTGTTCCTTCCACTAACAAGTTAACCAATCCAAAATGTCTCAAAATATAACCCACCATCCTGTCTTTTCTTTCTGTAAGCTTCTTCCATAAACTTCTTTCCTCACCCATCATTTCAAAAACTCGTCAATTTCGTACTTTGTATGTGCACTTAATTTTCAGCATTCTTCTGTAGCACTAAATTTCGAACACTTCAATTTTATTTATTTCTGGTATTCCTAAAGTCCATGCTTCGCTGCCATAAAGTGCTGTGCTCCACACATAGAGTTTTAAAAATTTCTTTCTAAATCCTAGATCAATATTTGCAACTAAAATATTTCTCTTTTTCATGAAGGTTCTTTTTGCTAGTGCTATTCTGCTTCTAACATCATTCCTGCTTCAACCATCGGTTGTAATTTTGCTTCCCAAGTAGCAGAATTCACTTACTTCTCCTACTGTATCAACTCCTATTTTTATATTTAATCTACTAGTATTGGTATCATTTCTGCTACATTTAAATCACTTTTGTCTTACTTTGGTTTATATTCAGTCCAAATGTGTTCAGTATTTTGTTCATGCTGTCGCATGCTTGCTTTTCAGGGATAATATAAAATCTTTATTTCATTTCATTCGTAGCAGTCAAGACCAGCCCAGAGCTGTTTCACAGTTTGTAACATAAGGACCGGATGTTCTGTCGAGTCTTATCAACCGCAGTCCGGGAGGTACCCGACACTTGCATCCTACCACTGCATGGTTACGCGTGAGAGTTAAACCGGTAGTCAAGGTCATGGGAAGCTGCCGTCAGCTACCAACTTGCCGCGTTAAGCCTTTCCCCCTACCCTTAGGGCCTCAATGACATCACTAGTAGCCAGTAAGAACACTTGCTTGTACTAAAATCATAACTAGCTAATTGGGAGCTAGCTTACCCCCTCCATTAGCGCCGAGCGCTAGCCATCATGGCGACGACATAAGTCCGCTAGTCGCGTCCAGCTTCGACTCACAACAACATCATCACTACACTGAGGTAATCTGCTGCTAGCTTACTATTCCATGCTGAGCTAATATTTCATGATTGCATTAAATCAGGAACTATCTCATGTCACTCCATCCTCCAACTTAATTAGAGATTGATTCCATACTAAGCCTATCGCCGTCATTATGCAACCATATCGTAAATAGTACCAACCGTGCCATCATAACTATATTACAATCAGTGTGTTTACGAAATAATATCTTTATCTGAAGTGTTTGTAATAATGTTCTTTCCTTCGCAACGTATTGTTAATAAATAGCCAATTGCCTTATACGCTGTGTGTTTCCTTTCAAGCTACCTATCACTGAAGTAAGATATAATAATAGCTCTAGATAAATTATGCTAAGTGTCCATTCAGATGTCTGATAAAATACTAACAGAAGAGAGTATAGATATTTACGGAGCTTGTTGTCTAACTGCTAGCATCAAATAAGGATTTAGCCTAATTCTCGGCACTACATCGCAGACAGAAATCGTACAGATTTCTGGCGGTGGTCGAGACGAATCCAAAATCCATCTGTCGTAATGAAAAGCTACCGCTCGGCTATCTCACACGCGACAATGCCATTCAGTAATTTCTCAATGTCCTTAACCTGTTTTTCTAACAAGACAACGTCATCAGCAAATCGTAGCATGCTGATTGTTTTCTCCTTGAACACTTAAACCACACTAAAATTTTTCTTTCACCTTCTTTATTGCTTCTTCTACATACTAGCTGAATATTAACGGGGATAGACTACAGCGTTGTGTCACACCGTTTTTAAGTTATGCTTGTGTCTCATGATTCTCTACTTTTATTACAACCACTTGATTCTTATATAGTTTATAAAGTATTCTTCTATCTCGGTATTTTAGACCTAACTTGATTAAAATTTTGAACATCTTGTCCCACCTAAATCAACAAACGCCATAAAAGTATCTTTGTTTTTCTTGATCCGCCCTTCAAGTATAAATCTTGAAGGGAGAATTGCTTCCCTTGTACCGCGATTTTTCCTAAACCCAAACTGATCTTCACCTACTATCCCGTCTACTACCCTTTCCGTTCTTCTGCATACTATTCTAGTGTATTCACTCAATACGTCTGTGGTCGGCATCAAAGATAGCGCCACCGAGCGTGGTGGTTGAGCTGTTAACGCTCTGGCCTCGCATTCGGAAAGACTTCGGTTCCAAACTCCGTCCGGGCATCCAGATTTGGGTTTTCCGTGTTTGCTCCCAAATCACTCCAGGAGAAAGCCGGGATGCTTCTTTCGAAAGGTCGAATTCGTTCCTGTTCTTTGTCTCCAGTCCTTTCCCTCCTTTGACGGGGCGTAAGGCCATAAGCGAAAAAGAAAGAGAGCGCCGTTCGTTCGAGGATTGTGTTGTGGTAGGAGTGAGGGACCGCAGTACGTGGTAGGGCTGCCAACTTAAGAGCGGTGAAGTAAACAGGCGTCAGCTCTCGTTTATCTCATTCTGTGCATGGAGGTCGATGGTATGGCGTAGCATCCAGGCTACAGCAATTATCTGATTAATAAATATTAAGACGCTGGCAATACAGGGCTACTCTAGATGAATGCAGCGAATTCACGATTTGTCTTTTGGCTGTCCTATTACAGGAACGATGATGAGGTTTGCTGTTATAAGACAAATGGCTCTCCAAGTTTCGATTGCACTAAATGTAAGCTTTCCGCGGTGGCCGCTAGAGCGCTAGAGAGCAAGATGGCTGAAAATGAGAAAGCTTACATTGTTCTCGAATTTCATTCGATTCAGGCAGTGGTAACTATTCAGCGACACTTTAGAAACAAAGTTCGGCCAGTTTCCAACACCATTCGGCGTTGGTATCAACAGTTTAAAGCCACGGGATGCCTTTGTATAGGTAAAACAATGGGTCGCCCTCCTGTGTCTGAAGAAACCGTTGAACGTGTGGGCACCAGTTACGTTCGTAGCCCACAGAAGCCTACTCCTCGAGCGAGCAGGGAATTAGGTATTCCACAGAAGACCGTTTGGAGAATCCTACGGAAGCGACTGTGTATGAAGCCTTACAGGTTACAGCTGCTACAAGCACTGTCGCACAACGATGAAGTGCGTCGTTTTCAATTCTGTGCCCAATGTCTGTAACAAGACGAAACATTCGCAGAAAAACTTGTGTTTAGTGATGAGGCCACTTTTCATGTGAGTGGAAAAGTGAACAGGCACAATGCGCGCATTTGGGGGACCGAAAAACCTGACGCTTATGTGCAGCACGTTCGTGAATCTCCCAAAGTGAACGTGTTTTGCGCGATCTCACGAAAGAAACTTTATGGGCCTTTTTTCTTTAATGAGATGACGATCACAGGGAAAATCTATCTGGAAATGTTGCAGAATTGGCTCATGCTATTTCTGGAAGCTGACAGTGGAGATTTCATTTTCCAGCAAGACGGAGCTCGTTGTCAGTAATTTCCTAAACACCAGGATTCCAGACAGATGGATTGGTCGTGCTGGGGATGCTGATCGTCAGCTGATGTCATGGCCTCCTCGTTCCCCTGCAACTTCACTCTTTGTGGTTTCGTAAAAGACACAGTGTTCGTGCCACCAGTACCAGTTGATCTGCCAGACCTGTGGGTTGGCATCACCAATGCATTTGCTCTCATTGACAGAGACATGCTGCATCGGGTATGTGAAGAACTCGATTATAGACTTGATTTGTGCAGAGTCACTAATGGTGCACTTATTGAGCATCAAAAAAACTTTCACAATTTGTTTATGTATCTGTGTAATCTTGTAAGAATATGTCAAATAATAAATCTGTAGTAATTTTCTTAAATCATTGCAATCATTTTGACTAGCCCTATATATAATTGAAAAATTCAAGACAGATGTATTTCGGAATGACAGTCAGCAAATATTGCTACCAGCAACATTCATATCTCCAAATGACCATGAAAACAAGATAAGAGAAATCAGGGCCAGAACCGATTCATTTCTGTACTCATTTTTCCCACGAGCGATTAGGGAATGGAATAGAAAGGATTTACCGGGCGAGTAAACTTAAAATCCGACAGGAGTAGCTTTCGATAAAGCACTCCAGCCATCCTGATCTGGGTTTTCCATGGTTTTCCCAGATCACTCCACGCGAATGCGGGGATGGTTCCTCACAATAGCCCATGGGTGCCTCCTGCCATATCCCTTATAACCCTTCCAAACCATAACCCTTTTCGATAGGTGCAATGCACCCTCCGCCACACTTAGTGAATCGCGGAGTAATAATAATAATAATAATAATAATAATAATTAGCTTCTAATGTTCACTTTTAGTTTCATAACTGTCTTTCGGTAGGTATTAAAAACATGGTTTTAGATATATTGCGTTATAATGGTCAGTACGTCCCAGACGTTGATAATATAGAGATTAGGCCCTCCAATGTTAGTGGTCCACACCATTATTTTTGACAACTTACTGGTCCTTGAGACGATAAAGGTTGAAAACGCTGCTTCAGACAGCTCGTTTCCACTCTATGGCTTATGAGTGAGTGGACAGGATTCCCAAAGATGTTATTCGCCTCACCCGCACCCATAGGCTTCGGCGACGTTGGCTTGGTGAAACACGTGCCTATGGCGCCACGCTGACGGGGCGCGAGGGAGGTGTGGCTCCCTACAGCATTCACAAAAGATACTTCTGATTTTTCCTATAGCTCAAAATATACTCTCCCGCACTCTCGCCACAGAAGAAAAAAAAATTTCTTAACCAATTTAACATTAGCTAGTTAGTTCAAAATATTACAGATCTTTTTTATGATGTTGAAAAACAGTTGCACTTGGAACATAGTTTAATGTATCACGTTTAGTCAGTTTTCGGATTTTGTTTTTGTTTTTTTTTGTTGGGTGGCGCTCTTTTACTATCACATTTGGGGGGAAATGGCTGGGGGATTTAGACCTTAAAACCCCAACTGGGTTCTTCTGCACTGTTAGATTGTTGCGTGAGTATGCTTCATGGTCATTTATATCCCTGCCGTGCCTTTGGCTGTAATGTTCCTAAGTTGTTGAGTCTGTTTTATTTTTGTCTGTGTTTATCAATTGCGTTGTAGAAGTCTTTTGTCAATCTGATTTCGCCGATAATTTTTCTCGTGAGCGTTATCGTGAGTATTTCATCTTTTGACGTATATCTTGGTAAGTTGAGTACTGTTTTTAAACATCTGTTCTGTACCCGTTGTATGATTTCTATATTTGTTTTCGATCGCATCACCCTACAATAGTGCTGGTAATAAGACTGAACGTTAGATTCTTAGTTTCGTTTTCATGGTTACGTTTCTGGTTTTTAATTTGGGGTACATGTTGAGAAGCATGGCAATACGTTTTTTCTCTTTTCCCCTGTATGTGTTGGTGAAAGGTCAGCTCTCTATCAAGTATTTCTCCGAGGTAGCGATGTTTGAAACGCCGGGAGATTAGGCGGGCCCACATTTGTAGATGGGTTTCGAGGAGCGGTCGCTTTTTAGTTAAAAAATACTGCATCATTCTTCTCTGGCTTGATACTGTTGTTTTCTACTGAGGACGTCGCTGTTTCCATACGTCATGTGCAAGCTCGAATTTCCTTGCGTCGTCATCTTCGCAGTTTTCATTCTCTATTTCGCTGTTGTTGCGGTCGACTTCACTTACACTGATCTCCACTTCTGTAGGTTCACTGTCGCTGCCCCTGGTGACGTCAGGTTCGTCTGAGTTGTTGTCCGACACTCGGGCAGCGTCAGCATTGCATTTTAAGGGATATCTTCCCTTAACAGAGATGATACAATACCCGCTTTACCTCGCTGTCGCACGGAGCACCGACACGTAGACTCTGTCTGGTCTCCTCAAGAGTCCGCTGGCGACCGTAACTACAGCTCAGCTGGCGGCTCACAGATTCTGTTGATCCTCGCACTTATATACCGGTCTTTTACTTCATCGAACCATCTAAACACCACCTCACACGAGAAAACGGACGGAGCGTGGTGGGTGAACGGGTAACGTTCTGGCTTCGCAGTCGGGAGGACGTGGGTTCCAATCCCCCTCCGGGCATCCAGATTTGGGTTTTCCATGGTCTCCCCAAATCACTCCAGGCGAATGCCGGGATGCTTCCTTCAAAAAGACCATGGCCGAATTCCTTCCAGTTCCTTGTCCCCAGTCCCATCCCGCCTCTAATGACCTTAGCCGACGACGAGGCGTAAAGGAAAAAAAAAATAAGAGATCTTCTTCGCTCTTGTCGGAGATCGCTATGATTGGTCTCCAGGCTTCGCTGATATAGAGCCCGCCGTCCCTATTTACGTTGTTATCATTTAGCCAGATTGCGACAGCTAGAAGGGAGCTGACACCTGATGAAGACAGCAGAGCTAGCTGTCGAAACGTCGTGTTTATACAACACCATCCGGCTGGACACCCGAGAGGACTTTATCGCATCACTACGGCGAGAAAGGCTCCTCTCACACAACAATGAGAATTCATTTCCCGTTTATAGATGTTTTTCATGACAAGTGATCGACGAAAACATGGCCGGTGTCTATAGTTTTGCTGTCCTATTCAAACTGAACCGTAAGCCAAAATGAACAGTGTCCTGACTAACGGAGCAGGACTGAAAGACAGCCTTCAAGTCCTCAGTCAGACCTCGTGAACAGCGGTAACCGACGGCTGGAGATCAGCTTCGGAAATCGGCACTGCTAATCGGCACTACAGTGAAGGATGAAGTTCAGTGTGTGCCTAGTAACATGACGACTGAAGCAGTTTCACTCACCAATTCGGTGGACAGAGGTTGACATTGAAAAGTGGGGAGCCCTGCGGCACAACTCAAATTTCTGACAATCGTCTGAGCCAGCGTCTGGCGACTATCTCGGACTTCTACTCACCTCTTCACCAACTAATCACTTCAGTGTGTCACTTAGTGCGTCATAGCTGGAAATCTAAACTTAATACTATTTGATTTGTCAAAAAACCTTGCTGATTGTACTGTATATGGCGCCAAACTGGAATAGATCTCTTTATCGAATCCTCCGCACAAATCCTCGCTTGTTGTGTGTGTAGTCGAACAGCCACGTGTCTGTTATTCGGATACTGCGATGCCGTAGCGAGGGGTCCCTCCAGCTGCGCAGAGCGACCGTGGTTTCCATCCTGCAGGTCCCTGCGAGAGAGGCGGATTACGCTGCCACCCCATAAGAATCACGCGTAATTACTACTGCTTCTAAATGGAATCACCAACTGAGTTTATACAATCAATAAGACCATAACCGTAAAAGGTACGTACATTTAAGATATCTGATAATAACCTTCAGAAAACGAATCAAGTGTTTTTAAAATTCGTATCTGTCTGTCTCTTTGCATGAACGGGGTTCATACATAAACCACTGGTATGGTTTTGATGGGTTTTGTATAATGTGCAGTCCCCGATCATGGGAGTTAAATAGGCTGTGTTTCATTTTCTGAGAAATATAAAATAGAAAGATAAACAATTAATATTAATTTTGCGTTGCACGGGATTGAAGTAAAAACCACTGGTCAAATATTGATGGGATTTCTAATAACGTAGAGCCCCTGGCCTATGTAGTAAATAGAGTATGTTTAATCTTGATGTGTTGTAGAAAAGCTGAGAAATTCAAGATGTTAAATATACACAAACTGGTGTCCGTTTTCCGTTCAGAGCTGGGTGCTTTTTCCCACGCTGTGATGTGATGGTGCATTGCCGCCACTTGAGGGAGGCTGCGGGCTGCAGCCGGTAGTAAAGTGCGTTTAGGAGCTGAGAGTGTTTGTGCGTGGTCGCGGCAGTTTGTTAGGCCGGCTGGCTGCATGAATACTGCAGCCGCCAGAGGGACGGCGCGCGGCAGCTCACTGCATAACTCAGCCCCCACACACTCGATGCACACCAACCACGACACAGGCGCACAGTAGTGACGACACCGCCTCCTGTTAGGGGGCGGACATTAATTACGCGAGGTGCTTCTCAGGAATTCTGGACCTCTCCCCCCCCCCCCCCCAACCTTTCTCTGTAAAATCACGTGAGATTTGGTCTGACCACCCCACCCCAGTAAAATGATGTCTGTGTGTTTTTGTTTAGCTCTACCATTCTACAACAATTTCAAAACCTTAAGTGATATTTCCGTTGCCCCCCCCCCCTCCCCCTTAGTGACGTTTCGTAAGATTTCGACGGATTCCCCCCCCCCCGGCCTATTTCACATTACGTAATTAATGGACGTCCCTTACTGCCTACAGCACCGAGTCCGCAGTGATTCGTATGAATACAAGGCGAACGAATCACAAAGCAGAAATACATTGGTATATCTTCTCAGAATATAGTGGGCTGGGAGAGGTATTGGAAAGATGGTGAGAGAAGGTTTGAGAATCCTCCACTTGTTGAAGATAGTAATGAGGAGATGTACGAGAGAAGTTAAGGAGATGGGTTACAAAACTTTGGCCAGACCATTACTTGAACATACTGGTGTAGTATAGGACCCACATTTTGAGTATCAAATACAAGAGTTGGAGAGGGTGCAAACAAGAGAAGATAGGTTTGTTTCTCGAAATTATCGCAGGTCCCAGTCAGTAACAGATATGATAAAAGACCTGGATTGCGACTCATTGGAAGACAGGAAGGTGAAGAGGATTATGGGAGTGTACAAGGCGTGTATTGGTGATGAGGTGTGGCGTCAGAATTAGGAGAGGTGCTTGGAAGCGATATATCCTTACGAGATGCTGCTGAGTAGGCTGAAGTTAATACTAGAATTGCGTTTGTCACTGGACGATGTTCTACAAATATGAACCTGTAATTAGCACAAAACACGGCTCTTGCCACTTGCTTGTATAATTCTTCTGTGTAACATTTTGAAGTTTTTACTAAAAATTAACTTAGGCCTCAAAATTTACTCTTTTCAAATGGAGGCGATGCCAAACTGTCGTTGTTTAATGAATAACTCGCTGAATTATTGGGCTTGCAAAAAAAATGAAAAAGTTATGATTCATCTGATTTTTAAAAGAAAATGTATGGTTTTTGATTTTTATGAAAAAAATCGTAATTTTTCCAATCCTGGAAAGAATTAAAAGTAATGCATGGAAGGGAAAAAGATGACCATGACCACAAGCTGGCACTCGATTTGAGGCACAAGGGTGTGGGAAGATTCTCTTTCGTTGGTAAGGGGGTCGGGGATTCGAATAAGTTTCCAACAGAAATGGTGAATAATTTATCAAAAACACTGAAAGATTTTAAAGTTAAAATTAGCAGTGCGAAAAAGAAGAAGAAAAAGGAAAATTGGCGCATACACAAATTTCCACCAGAACCTGCGCTACATCACAATTAAATTAAAGAAAAACATTCAGACACTATATTCATTGAGACAGGCTCCAGCCCTACATCAGACTTCAAGCGTATTAATATGAATTCCGTTTTGGAATGATGAAAAGTTTTATTCTGTCCGGTAATGGAAAATGCAGCTTATGTTTACTGCGTTAGAAAGATGAAAATCTTATCATAGCCATTCTTAGTGTCGCTATATGGCCTTAATCGCCAGAACAAAATGTAATGCTAGGACAATGCGAAACACATCACCACTTGTCCATGTGTGTATTTACTACTTACTCAGATATTTTAGTAGGCGATCCCAACTTGGATCGTACACTAGCGATACTTACCGGGTTATATATAATACCTCTGGGTATCGGAAACTACAGCCTTAAAACCATATAGGGACAGGCAGAGGGCAATTAATGTTATTAATTTAATTTAATCGCAATGCAGCGCACACTCCGGTGGCAAGTTCTCTACACACCCATTTTCCCCCTTTCCTGCACCCACCAACATTTGCCCTCTACAAATATCAACTTTAAATTCTTTCAAAAATTTTGTTAAATTATTCGTCATTTCTCTTGGTAACTTATTCCAATCCTTGACCCCCTTACCTAAAAAAAGAGAATCTTCCTACACCCTTGTGCCTGAAATGGAGTGCCAGCTTGTGTTCATGGCTATCTTTTCCCTTCCGTGCATTAATTTTAATTCTTACACCAATATATTTCCATGCCTCATCACCAACATACAACTTGTACACTCCCATGCCCCTCTTCACCCTCCTCCTGTCTTCCAATGAATGTCATTCCAGCCATTTCATCATATCTGTTACTGATTGCGTTCTGAGGTTATTTCCAGAAACAAATCTAGCAGCCATTTTTTGCACCCTTTCCAGCTCCTGTATTTGATACTCAAAATGTGGGTCCCATACTACACCACCACTATATTGAAGCAATGGTCTGACCAAACGTTTGCAACCAAATAAATCCCTTTACTTCTCTTGTAAATCCCCTCATCACTCTCTCCATAAGATGCAGAATTTTGAAAGATTTTCCAACTACCTGTCTAATATGTTCTGCCCATTTAAGCTTGTTTTATGCCAAGATATTTAATATAAAAATAAAATAAAAAAAAACAGACATTCCTTCTCGTTCCTTGTCCCTAGTCCCATCCCGCCTCTAATGACCTCGACGTAGACGAAACGTAATGCCATAAGGAAAAAAAGTTAAATCCTTGCGCGCTGGCTACAAGCGTCTCTCCAACATGCGGTCAGCCATGGCGCTGAACTGCACACGTGTTGTGTTTGAGACACATCCAGACACCACTAATGAGGACTTGGTCGGTTCTGTTCAGATGTTAATATCCATCCTAAAAAGTAGTTTCTGTTTCTAATTTACCAGTGTCACGTCAATTAAAATTGAAAGGAGTGAAATTTGTTGCTCTACGAGTTGTAATGAATGTGTTGTGTGAGCCTTCCTTCGCACTTGCGTGAGTGTGTGGTATGAACCCCGTTGCAGCGCCTGTGATAGCGCGCAGTGAAACGTACCCCGTCAGAGGCACCGACCGCCCGCTATGGCACACAGTGGTGGATAGGTGTCACAGGGGATTATCTGAGCGATGCGCTGTTTTTATCTCGACGCACAAAAACATAATGAACGAATTAAAGTAATTAGTCGGGCACTGCTCGCTGAATTATGTTTCACTCCCGCGGTCGCATCGAAATATCAATTATTTGTTCAACAGCAAAAAACGAGAGAATCCGCGCAAAAACGCGCCCGCACGGGTTGGTATTAACCCGGCCGTCACTCGGGATTAAACCCTTCACAGCGCCCTCTGTATGTGTGTGTGTGTGTGTGTGTGTGTGTGTATTGCTCTCTCTACAGTGTCGACAGCGTCCCTCATTCATTGTTTGACCGCCTGCCAATTGAATCCAATGTCCTTCTGTCAGACACAAACAGACTATTAGATTTTAAAGTTATAATTAAAAAAAAATGCAGAAAAGAATTGCAAATGGGTATATCATCTAGTATCAATAGTTGTGTCACCAAAAATCAACCTTCTTTTCCTCATGGTTTATGCCTCGTCCACGTCTGTATCATTAGAGGTGGGACAGGAAAGACGATAACGGACTAGAAGGAACTCACCAAGGCGTTTTTGAAGAAACCATCCCGCCGGTATCCGCCTGGAGCGATTTTAGGCAACCATGGTAAACCAAAATGTGGATGGTTGGAGTGGGACATGAACCAGTGTCCTCCCGAATGCGAGGCCCACTCACGCAACACATTCGACAGGAATGAACGAAGTAGGTAACACAAACATATGAAACTATCGCTACAATATGTCAGAGTAAATTTACAGTTGATGCATTTAACTTTAGGCTAACCACCACCCGTACATGAGACACATAAAAACTCAACTAAACATCAACATCATCGTGATGCAGGTCTATTCATAGCGACGCTATTCCATGCCTCCCTTTGCTCCGCTAGTTTCTTCATCTCTATATATTTCTCATTTATCATGATGTCATCCAGCATTTTCTTTCTTCGTCGTCCTCTTCTTTCCCTACATCTGCGATCCCCTCCACAGCAGTTGTAAGCACGCACTCATTCCTCAACACATGACCAATCCAGTTCCTTTTTCTGTTCCTTATTGTTGTTATAAGGGACCTTCCCTCTCCTACTCGTTCCAGCACTCCATCATTCCTTACTTTGTCTTTTCAACTTATTTACTCCATCCTCCTCCATATCCATATTTTGAAAGCTTCCAACCTCTTCACATCTTCTTTGCGTAGCGTCCATGTTTGCACCCCATATACTGCTATACTCCATACATAACGTTTAGCTAGTTTTTTCCTCACCTTTTTATCCAGCCTTCCGCATAAATAAGTGTTTCTTTCTATCGAAGGCTTCCTTTGCCATCGCGATTCTAGCTTTCACCTCCTTCTTGCAACTTTTATCACCACACACAATACTCCCGGGATATTTTAAGGGACTCCACTTGTTCAATTATTTTTCCTTGTAGCTTTATCATCATTTCTTTCTTACTCCTTCCCACCATCATGCATTTAGTTTTCCTGCTATTGGTTCTCATTCTGAATTCCTTACACCCTTTGTCGAAAGCTTCTAACATTCTTCTATCTTGACACTTATCGCCAGCGAAACCATGTCATCAGCAAATCTGATGAAACTAATCCTACATCCACCCAAGCATACGCCTCCTTTACCTCTTAAACTCCTTTTTTATAATTTCCTCCAAATATAAAGTTAAATAACGTGGGTGACAGACAACAACCCTATCTTACAACTCTTCTGTAGTATCATCAACAACTCTCACTCTCTCTCCTTGTTCGATGTATAATTTACGTATTAGCTTTTTTCCTTCCAATCAATCCCTTTATTATTTAGATTATCCATTAATTTCACCCGTTGCATTCTATCAAAAGCCTTTTCCAGGTCTATGAAACCATGTAATAATCTCTTTCCCTTTCAATGTGTCTTTCACATATTGTTCTCATAGCCTCTCGTACACTTCTTCATGAATAGTCACATAAAAATAATTCGTAGCCCAAAGTTCATAGAGAATAACACATTCAAACCACGGTAGTGGCGAGGTCGCGAGTTCGATCCCGCGATACTTGTCCGCCGACGGGAAGCTCTACGACACACTGTTCGCTTATCGAATGATTAAAAGTAACTTCTCAGCTCACTAAAAGCGAATACAAAATAATACACTGAATATTAAACAGTAGGCCTACTTTCGAAATAGAACAGGTTGGGTATTTGTAAATTTAATGTTAATGGGAAAAGAAAGGGCGTAGAGTAATTACAAATGAATTATACTAAAGGAATGGTCCCGATTGGCAAAGAGATTCGAGGGCCGATGTCGAATGAGCAGCAAAGAGTAAGGAGAAGGCGAAACAGATAAAAAAAAGACCGATACGCAATCAACAGGGTTAAGGTTTACGGTAAAATTGCTATCGGCTGTGTCAGACAGTAGTAAAACAAGATATGTGTAAAAGTTTACAAAAGTTGTTTATCGTGTCACTGCGTTAAATAAAAGTGTATTTAAAAGTGATTATGTATTAATCACTAAGTACCTGGGTTACCGATCTTCACACGCCATCTTTCAATTTTTGTTCAGTATCCAAGATTTTGAGTGAAGTTTGTTTAAAGTAAAAAGCTTGATGGCTTCCCAGTCATTTTGAGGGGCACAGTTCCTTGCTCTAACCAAAGAGAAACTTAACTGACATCAGTAAGCTAAGTGGTACCTGAAACGTCTACGAGGTGAGGTTAAGTTCTTTCCGAGAAACGGAATACAAGAATTTCTCGCCTTTTTGTGTGTAAATTAGTGTTAAAAATTTGAAAAGGGAAATCTTATTCTACGTATGAAGTTTTATCCAAATTACTTGAGCTATTTCAAAGATCGTCCGGTTGACCACCTAATGCACTTCCTTTAAAGAAAAATTCTGTTATTAAGTAAAGATATCAAAGCTAATCAGGGATTAACTAATGGTGCAAAATTTGTGGTAATTCTCTTAGACGGATACATCACCAGTGCTAAATTCACTCACTTCGATAAAACTATGCTCTTACCCAGCATTAACCTCACATCTTATGATCCAACCGTGCCTTTACAAATGATAATAAAACAATTCCCAAAAGAAGTAATCATTGTTATGAACATTAATAAAACACTAGGTCGGACACTTCAAAAGGCAGGATTGTATTTATCATAACCTGTTTTTTCGTATGGACAGCCATGCGTGGCTTTTTCACGAGTTCGTAGATTCATTAATATTTATCTTTGTATTAAAAACACATACGGTAAAAAAAGTCAACGATGATCACATTATAACTGCTAATATTGTTTTCGAAGAAGAAGTAAAGCAGATTGAAAAAAAAAAAATCTGACAAAGCCAATATTTTTTGAACATCTGCTTTTTAAATGTTTTACAATTAAATATGTGGTATTTAATGATAACGACTTTTTACAGTGAAAGTGATATTTATTACTACTCTTAAAAATGAAATACCTTTCTTTAATAAATACTTGCATTTACTTATTTCCACATTGTCATATTACCATTCGGTGAATGAGTACGATACTACTCGCACCGGTAATCTAGTGCACAAAAATTATTCGTTTAAGGATATAAGAGTTCCTTGCTGTAACCAAAGAGAACTAACATAATTGTGTTTACTGGTACCTGAAACATTTACGAGATGGCAATAGAGCCCTTTACGAGATACGAAATACAAGAATTGCTGATATTTTGTTAAGTCAAGTTTTTGTAGGGAACACTTAAAAACAGGTAAACTTAAAAAACAAAACGTTATCCAAATATGAAATTTCATCCAAATCGTTGGAGCCGTTTCCGAGATCCCATAATTGCTCGTTTAAAGATATAAAATACTCGCGACGGAACGTTTAACACACAGAGAAAATACGTAACCCAAACCTCACGGGAAATAATAGAGTGAATAATGTCAAAGCATGGCAATCGGGAGGTCGCAAGTTTGATCCCCGAGGAATACTATTATTCAGGTGAATACAAGATAGCGGCGCGGCTGCATTCGACGTCCTCGAAGTACAACGCTTAATGTGCTCGGTGTGAGTAAGGAAAATACTCCGCACCGAGGTAATACAGAGTGTATTATGCATATAAAGGTTTAAGGTCTGGAAAAACAGGAGTCAAGTAAGGCCGACGGCGTATAAGAGGCACTGGGTCTGTTATAAGGGATAAAAAGTAAAGGCTTTAGCTGAGTTGCCGGAATGAAAGTGGTATTGGGGTAAGACGGGACGACAGACAGAGCAAGTTGATGGAAGTATAGCGTCGTGTGGAGGAGTCGATCGAGGGAGACTGCCGCTAATGGCTTTCCTCACTCGCAGCTAATTGTTCTCGTTTTTTTTTTTTTTTTTTTTTTTTTTTTTTTTTGGCTTTAGCCTTAGGCTAATTTAGCCAGTTACATGGAGTAATGGTGCTCTTTTATTTATATTATGCCTTTAGTTTTAGCCACGTACATGTAGATTAAGCTAATCGCTTTCTTATTGGGCACGGCGAGGGTTATGATCACATCTGCGATGTTTTCTATGTGAAGAGCGTCTTTTAATAAGATTCTTCTATATTCGCGGTGGCGCCTACATCTTAGAAGGAAGTGGTAGATATCCTCCACTTCGTCGCAGGATTCGCAGTTCGGAGAATCCGAGACCTTCATTAGAAATTTTTTATCATTAAGCCAGGTGTGCCCCGTTCTTAATCTACTAATCAGCGTGATTGCCTTTCTATGGAGATCCACTTCCTGGAACCATGGTTTTATCGTAACTTTGCTGGCGATGGCGCGGTACCATAGCCCTTTCCCTTGGGCCTTTTCGTTCCATTTTCTTTCCCATGCGTTGAGAGCTCTTGCTGAGGCGATCGTTCTGAAATCGGTATAAGGCACTGGTATGTTCTCAGTATCGGGAACCTGGAGATGTCGTCGAGCTATTTTGTCCGCTAGCTCGTTCCCTGTCACTCCCACGTGACCCGGGATCCATTGTAGGCACACTTCTATGCCTCTGTGTATGGCTTTCCAGAGTTCTCTGCCAACTTCATATGTCAGGTAGTTTCTGCACTGGCCTTTAGGAATGCCTATGATAGCCTGTAAGGCACTTTGTGAATCCGAACATATCACTGCTTTTGTCTGTACTGACCGTTGTATATATTGTATGGCCCTCAGGATTGCGTACATCTCGGATGAGAAGATTGAGAATTCTGCCGGCAATCTACAAGCTTCATAAACGCCACAGTCTGCATCGACCCAAGCGGCCGCGCTGGTGGATTGCATTACCCTTGATCCATCGGTAAATACTTTCCGCCATTCCTTCCATCGTGTGTTCAAGGTTTCTAATGCCCATTGCTTCAATTCTAACTGAAGGGTGGTGTTTTTGTCTACCGAGCCCTTGATCAAGGACAGGTGGATTCGCGACGAGATCTCCGCCCTTTGCCACGTATCTTCTTCGCTGAACATCTCGTTGATCTCTTGTCTGTATATATTCCACAGGGCCGTTGTCTGAAAATACTGTATCAGGCTGGGTTTTTTTCTGTTGTTGACGTGATTTGGCTGAACTTTCATGGGCAAGGAGCTGCACCTTCCTCTGTAGGGGATGTGACTTCATGGACCACACCTTTAGCCAGAAGTTCAACCCCAATTTACTTCTTCTTGTACTCAACGGTGGAATAGCTAATTCTGCCTCCATCACGGCGATGGGGGTGGATTTCACAAAGCCTCCGATTACTCGCAGAGCTGCTGATTGAATGCAGTCCAATTTTGTTAGAAGAGACTTGGCGGCAGTTTGATACAGGAACCCCCCGTATTCCATTCGGCTCCTCAGTAGAGAGCAGAATACATGCCGGAGTAGTCGAGGGTCCGCACCCCAGGTCGGGGCGGCGAGGGCTTTGAAACAGTTCAGGCGTTGCATACATGATTGCTGCAGTTCCATGATATGCTTTCTCCATGTTAATTTTGAATCTAACCACATTCCCAGGAATTTGATCTCTTTAACTAACTCCAGTGTGTGTCCATTTAGTGTAATTGCACAGTCTTTTCCTTGTAGCTGTCTTTGCGTAAACACACAAATTTTGCTTTTTTCTATTGATATTTCTAGCCCTTTGTCCAGCAATCTCTTTTGTATCAGCTTCAATTGCTCCTCTAGTATTCTGCGGGCCGTTTCTATGTCCGGGTGAGATATATATACAACAAAATCATCCGCATATTGGAGGAAGGATACTAGGCCCTTTAGGATGTTACATAGGTCTGCCATGTAGATATTGAATAGTAAGGGGCTCATTGGATCGCCCTGTGGTAAACCTTGGAAGACTAGCCGACTGATTCTGTCTCCCTCCGCTGTAAACACTGAATTCACTCTTCGGGCGAGGTATCGGCCACACCATGAGCATAGCTTGCTAGGTATGCCCATCTTTTTCATAATGCCCACAAGTATATCTATCTGCACATTGTTATAAGCATCCTTAATATCCAGGAAGGCAGCCACTAAATAGTTTCTTCTTGTGAATGACAGCTGAATATCTGTCACCAGCGTGCTGATATTGTCTAAGGTGCTGAAGCGTTTTCGAAAGCCCATAGTTCTGGTATCAAGTAACCTATGATGCTCCAGGTGCCACTCGATCCTGTTTTTGATCATTGCACTCATCAGTTTTGTCGGGCACGGCAGGAGAGAAATGGGGCGATATGACGAGATGATGTTCTTCTTCCTGTGGGGTTTACACACGGGAATAACGATTACCTCCCGCCACTGGTCAGGAACATAGGAGAGGTCAATCATAGTATTGTAGAGATCCAGCATTGCTTCCTTCGCTTTAAGAGGAAGTTTGTCGATCATTGTGTAGGTAATGGCGTCCATCCCCGGAGCAGTATCTTTCTTCCGTAGGGCGTGCAATAGTTCTGATAGGTGAAAACAGGGTTCCGTCGATCCTGTTGGGACGTCGTCTACTTCCCTACTCTTGTGATATTCCTCCTGTTTTGGTACATATGGAGGAGTGAACGAGGCTAGGAACTCCTCTGCTGCTTGTCTGTCTGACGATATCCAACTGGTAGCTGGCCTCTCACCCTTGAACCACTTCAGTTTCCGCCAAGTCTCTTGGGTCGTCACACCATATTTTAAATTGGAGCAAAAACTCTTCCAGCCTTCTCGTTTGGCCTTTCTAATGGTATCTCGTGCTTCAGCCGTTCTTTTCTTGAGTTCTACCAAGTTCTCCTGAGTGGCGGCGTGCAAATATATTCTGGTAGCCAAGCGCCGCCTGGCGACAGCTCGTGAGCAGTCACTGTTCCACCAAGGTTTTCTAGTGAGCTCTCTTCTAGTGTGAGTTTTAACCTCTGGTATCGCCTCTTCTGCAGCAGCCTCCACTATTCTTTGAAATTCGTTGTACCGACATTGGATATCGTCGGTTGCACCTTCCCACTGCTCCAACAGCGTGCTGATCTTTCCTTCGTAGCGAGCCCAGTTAGCCCTGTTACACAACCACCGTCTGCTTGAGTGCCGGCGGACAGATGGGAGATCCCAATCTAATGATAATTTGAGGACGCAGTGATCACTTCCGATAGTCTCTGGTAGCAGATCCCATTTCGCTCTATGCATTAGGTTCATCGATATGAGAGTAATATCTGGAGAAGAGTTTCTCTGACTAGGAGCACCAAGTCTAGTTCCATGTTTGTTGTTAAGAACGGCAAATGAAGAGGCTGATATGGCATGGGCGAGCTCGATTCCCTGCGTGTCTACATAACTATCTTGCCATAACGAATGGTGAGCGTTGAAGTCGCCTCCAACCACACTATTTGCCGGCAGCTGATGGAATACAGCCGACCAATCTTCTTCCTTTAGGTTGACTTGAGGTGGTTTATATATGACGGTGGCCGCTTTGATAGGTCCATCGTAAGAGAGCTCGACAGAGAGCATTTCTACGTTGGCAATTGGTGCCGCTAATCTGCGCACGGAGCAATTAATGTGGCTTCCCACCAAGATGGCAACTCCCCCGTGCCCATCATCTCTGTCTTTCCGAAACACACTAAAATTCTTGATGTTTATGTTCGACGAGCTGCGCAGCCATGTTTCCGATATAAGGACTAGGTCGGCCTTGTGTTCTGTTATGGTTCTTTGAAATTCGTCCCATTTTGGTAATAGGCTACGTGCGTTCCACTGTAACACTGTCAATTTAGTCCTTCTAGCCATTTTTAATTAACAGATTTGCAGCCTCCGATGTGGTTCCACTTGGCCCCATTTCTTTAATTTCTTGAAGCACTTGTCGACACGCTTCGTCCTGAATTTTCTTCACTGTGGTGGCTGCCAGCTTGCCTTTCATCTGTTGTGCCAGCAGTTTGACCACTATTTTGACTATTATATTAACCATGTCTTCTCCTGCCTCTCTACTAGTTTGTTCTTTGCTGGTTACTTCTTCGGTTTGGGTCGCTATAGATTCCTTGGAAGTACTGACGGTACTTTGGCAGTGCTCCCTGATTTGCTTCATTCCCTGTGGCATCGTCACCGCGCTGTACCTTTTACTCTGTATAGGTGGGAATTCCGCTGCCTTGTATTGGTAACTTTGTTGTATACTCCTCTTGTTTTCCGTCGCCATTTTTGCTTTGTCCTCTTCTTGTCGCTTCCGTTCGGGGCATTTCCTATCGTTCGCTTTGTGGTCACCTCCACAGTTTACGCATTTTTGGACCTCATTTGAGCAGCTGGATATGTTGTGTTCTTCACCACACTTCATACATCTTTCTTTTCCTTTACAGAATTTGGCCGTATGACCAAATCTATAGCATTTGAAGCACTGCGTTACTGGAAATATGTAGGGAGCCACCTTGAATCTCAGGTAGAAAATCTCGATTTCCTCTGGCAGGAATTGGCTATCAAAAGTTATGAGCACAGTTTGCAGGGGAACTGTTTCCACCTTGCCGTCATTGAATACTTTCTTGGTAAATCGCCGTACATCGATAATCGGTGCCGACGAAACAGCGTTAATCCTTAATTCTTCTTCTGCTAGGTCCGTAGGCACAAACTTGATTATCCCTTTCCGTTCTACTCGGTTAGCCGGTATATAAGCCTGCAGACCCAAGGATTGAAGAAACATCTTGTTTTCAACGAAGCCATTAGCAGTGTTGGCATTCAAAAATTCCATAGACATTCTGTTTTTCCCAAGTTGATTGAGTCGTTCAGCCCAGTGACCTTGTTATAAAAAATTTTCCCCAGCTGAATTGGGTGTAGAGAAGCACTGTCTGATGCGTTCTCGATTATAACCATATATGGACCCTCTGCATGGTCATTATAAAGCCTCTTCCGCATTGCCGGCGCGGGGGGGTTCCGCTTGACTGCTTCTTCTCTTACTTGGCTTGCCTGACTAGTTGTCAGATGGTTACATAAGGTGTTCAACTGTTGGCCTCCATCTCCTGACGCTCTACTGGGATTTGTTTGAGGTGGCGTCGCTAGGCTGCACGCTACCTCCTTACCTCTGCTAGGAAACGACTCAGTGATCATCGGTTCTTCAATTTTCTCTTTCGTGACGTTTCTCCTGTCTGCAGCTTTACGTTTCTTCCTCAGATTGTACTTTTCTTCTTCGTCGGTGTCGTTTAGGTTTGCCTCCTTTGTCTTCCTCGCTGTCTCCATCATCTCTTGGTCACTCTGGTACACGGTATACCCCTCTTCTTTTCTCGGGTCGATTCCATCACTTGCTTCCGCCATTTCCTCTCGCCCTCCGGCAGAAGGGTCCGACGAGATGAGCTCAGCCAATGATGTATTGACACAGTTAGGTTGTCTTCTCTAGATGAAAAATACTATAACTGTCCGCTGATTCACCAAACGTTCTGTGAATATAACACGACCGCAGTTAGCACTGTTGATAGTCGCCTGGAGATGAGTCCGCTTCGCTCCCACTAACACTCACGCAGGTAAACACGTCTCACTTCCTCACTCTATCGCACCGCTTACTTCCTTACTCGTCGGTTGCAAGCAGCAAACTCTCAGAACTGAGATCGAAGAGCAATTGTTCTCGTTCCGCTGGCGTGTGTGTTTTTCGTCGCAAATTGGCCATTAGCGGCGCCACATGAGGAAAGGCGCTAATTGTATCAGGGCGCCGCCAGGTGGCTCCACTGGGCGCACGCCGTGATCTTTATCCACCCTGCACGCAATCAGCCGCGCTACGGACTACGGGCTACGACTGCAAGATGAGTGTCGTCAAACAGTTTACGGACAAATTACAACACTTAATTAATTTCGTCTTTTAAAATGTTTATTAATTCGCTTTGTCTGCCCGCGTGGAATTTAGTAATTGATTTTAAACTTTTCGATGAGCTAGAGTCTTGAAATTTTGACCATAGCTCAGGACTAGATGACAATGCATGAAAATCTGAAAAAATGGGAAAAATTGTCAAAATTTGATAATTCGGGAAAAAACTGAAAGTACTCTTTTCTTTGGACTGATCTGGTTAATTTTTTTTTAAATGTTCGTAATGGTCCGAATAAGGCTTTTAGTTAATGAAAATTTGGAAAAGTTGCCTTGAAAATTGGAAAATTCGGAGAAAACTGAAAGTCTTTTTTTCTGTGTACCAATTTGGCTATTTTTTTAAAAAATGTTCATAATGGTTCGAATAAGGATTTAAAAAAAAATTGGAACAGTTGTCTGGAAATTTCGGCAAAAATTGAAAGTACTTTTACCTTTGAACCAATTTAGCTATTTTTTTAAATGTCTTTAACAGTCTCAATAAGGTTTTCAGAGAAAGAAAATCCGAAAAGTTGCCGGGAAAATAGGAAAATTCGTTAGCAACAATACATAACTATAAGAAGTGTAGTTATCAATGATAGAACTTACTTATCAGTTCACATTATTTGCGTTGCAATAAAACTGTTCGTAGAGCTAGTAATGCATCAGTTATCTCTTGCATGCGCCCAATGTTTTTCTTCATCATTCTTACAAGTATTTTAATAGCTATCAAAACTTGCCAAGTATAAATTTTCAGGAAAATTTACAAGTAAGAAATCTGTCTGTCTTCATAAGGGTTAGAGAAATTATTTTATACTTTTAACTTTGTTCTAAAAACATGGTACAAGTTTTTTTTAATTTTATTATTATTTACACGCTGATCTGCATGTATAAATGAACGTAACGGAATATTTCACTTCAATTTACACCCACTTTCAGATGCCCGAGATGTTTGAAACCATAGACAGTACAATAATATCACAGTTATGTTCTCATATTGTCATTACTTCAGCAGAAACAATAAAAAAGTTGTTAAATGTAATTGATTTTTTCATTTCAATCTTCACCCACTTCCGGAAGCCCAAATGGTTTGAAATTTTTAACACATATTAAGAACCGACGACAATGTAATGATTTCATAGCTAAGTCCTGATATTATCATTACTTTGGCAGTAACAATAGAAACGTGTTTGAATGTAATGGGTTTTTGTAACTGAATTTTAAACCACTTCTAGATGTCAGAATTATTTGAAGTTTTGCACAAACATAAAATTACAGTTTTAAAAAACTAAAAAAAAAAAACACGCTTTAGTAGCAATGTGAACTAAAAAATTAAAAATAAAATAATGGTTTAACAAACTAAAATACACGCTTTTGTAGTAACGTGAACTAAAAGGTTAAAAATAATCTTTAAATATAAAAATTTTGTTTAACGATTATGATGTCCTACAATTCAGTATAGCTTTTTTGAATAATTTTAAAATCAGAATAAAGTGTCTGGTTAAAAAATAAACTTTAATGTAAAAAAAGTGTATATTGCTATGTATCAGTAAACTTATTATTATTATTATTATTTTTTCATCGCTAGCTGTTCGTAAAGGTACAGTCATTATATTATTATTATTGTTATTACTCCGCGATTCACTAAAAGTGTGTGGCGGAGGGTGCATTGCACCTATCGAAAGGGGTTATGGTTTGGAAGGGTTATAAGGGATATGGCAGGAGGCGCCCATGGGCTATTGTGAGGAACCATCCCCGCATTCGCGTGGAGTGATCTGGGAAAACCATGGAAAACCCAGATCAGGATGGCTGGAGTGCTTTATCGAAAGCTACTCCTGTCGAATTTTAAGTTTACTCGCCCGGTAAATCCTTTCTATTCCATTCCCTAATCGCTCGTGGGAAAAATGAGTACAGAAATGAATCGGTTCTGGCCCTGATTTCTCTTATCTTATTTTCACGGTCATTTCGAGATATGAACGTTGCTGGTAGCAATATTTGCTGGATGTCATTCCGAAATACATCTGTCGTGAATTTTTCAATTAGCTTTCGTCGAGAGCAACGCCTTCGGTGTTCCAAGTCTTCCCAACCTAACTCCTTCAACATCGCACTTACGCTTTCCCTCCAACTATATATACCTGTCACGAATCGGGCGGCTCTTCTTTGAACCTTCTCTAAAGCCTCCATTAACCCCTTTTGATGGGGACCCCATACAGAACAACAATACTCTAAGTGAGGACGTACTAGTGACTTGTATACAATCGATTTAACTTCCTGAGTGCATTGATTTAAATTACGACCTAGAAATCGGAGCATACGATTTGCTTTTCCCATTACATTCTCGATATGCTCATTCCACGACAAATTATTACGAATTGTTACCCCTAGGTATTTAGCGGAATCTACCGTTCTAAGGACAGTGCCATTAATCGTATATTCATAGTTAAATGGTGTCACCTTTTTACTTACACGCATGACTTGGCACTTTTTAGCGTTTAACTCCAACTGCCAATCTTTACACCATGCAATTATTTTCATAATATCGTCTTGTAACAAAGCGCAGTCGTCCTGGGTTTTGATTTCGCGATAAATTATAGCATCATCGGCAAATAATCTTTTCATCCCCCCTATTATGTCGCATAGATCATTGATGTATATGAGAAACAACAGTGGCCCTAACACGCTTCCCTGGGGAACTCCAGACCCCACTTCAGTAAGTGATGAACGCTCACCGTCGAGAACTACACACTGTGTTCTGTCCTTCAGGAAGTCTGCAACCCAGTCGCATATTTGTCTAGATATGCCGTAACCGCGAAGTTTCCTAAGTAACCTAGTGTGAGGCACAGTGTCGAAAGCTTTTTTAAAGTCTAATAGAACCAAATCAACCTGGGATTGCTCATCTATAATTCGGCACAAGTCGTGAATTAGAAGTGCAAGTTGTGTTTCGCAGCATCGGCCTTTTCTGAATCCATGTTGATTTGGATTTAAAAGCTCATCTTCATCCAAGAACCGCATGACATTTGAATAGATGATATGTTCTAAAATCCTGCAAAATATTGAAGTTAACGAGATCGGCCTATAATTCTGAGGATCATTAACATTCCCATTTTTAAACACTGGAGTTACGATAGCGGTCTCCCATTCTGCTGGTATTTTTCCTTGATCCAGAGAGACGGTATACAATTTCATCAAATACGGTGCAATTTCCTTTGCGTATCTTGAGTAGAATCTTGTAGGAATACCGTCTGGTCCGGGAGCCTTATTGGTTTTTACATTCATAAGCAGTTTAGTTATTCCCTCGACATCAAGAGCGAGATCATTCATAATTTTGTCGGTACGATTATTAAATATCGGTATCTCCTCTGAGTTTTCTATCGTGAAAGCCTTTTTAAATATATCATTCAAAATTTCTGCTTTCTCTACGCTTGTTTCTGATAATTCACCATTTTCTTTAATCAGCGACGGCATAACCTTACGAGAGCCTCTTATTACTTTGATATACGACCAGAAGTTTTTTGGATTAGTAATAAGATCTTCGGATAAATTCCTAGCTTGGAATTCTTTAAACGCATCGCGCATTGCCTTACGCACTTCCGCACGCAACTGGACTAATTTAGCACGATTAGATGAGTCCCCCGATTTTTTCACCGTGGCATGTAAACGCCTTTGCCTCCTGAGCAAACGTTTCACTTCCCTATTGAACCAAGGGAAGTTGTTACTGACCTTAATACACTTCTTAGGAACAAACTGGTTTAAACTGGTCCATATTAGTTCTTTTAAATTAAACCAAAGTTCCTCAACATTTGTATTTAGCATTTACGTTTAAAAATTCTTAGCAAAGTGATCAACCATACCCGCATCGTTTGCCTTATCGAAGCAAAACACGAGTTTCTCTTTGTCATGCTTCAGACTCAGACTAGAGTTTAACGTTACCACAACCGCCTTGTGATCACTTATACCGTCTTCTATACAAACTTTATCTACAATATCAGGATTGCTAATTAGAAAAAGATCCAGAATGGACGAGGAATCTTTGTCGCACCGTGTTGGCTCTTCGACCATCTGTTCAAGAGATCTTTCTGCAAATGATTCTAGGAACGTTTCGGTTATTAACCTATCTCTTCCACCCAACCTGAACGTGTATGTGTCCCACCTAACCGACGGTAGGTTAAAGTCACCACCCACGATCAATATATGTCCTTGAAATTTTTTGTAAATGTTATTAAGCGACTCTCTGAAGTATTCCGCGTTAGCCAAATCAGAATCAGGAGGTCGATAAAATGACCCGAGTATGAACTTTAAATTTTTGCCAATTTTTACCTTGACCCATATTAATTCGCAAAAATTTTCCGTTTCAGTTACGACAGAGCAATTAACGGTTTTACTTACGGCCACGAACACACCCCCGCCCATTGAGACAGTTCTGTCCTTCCGAAAAACATTGAAATGAGGGCCAAATACTTCGCTCGATTCAACTTCAGGCGTCAACCAGCTCTCGGTTCCTAGTATTATATCGACATCATTAGTCGCAACTGAGGCGTGAAAATCCGCTACTTTCCCTCTAATACTCCGACAATTTAGTACCATTATCCTTAGCTGCTTCGTACTGTTATTTGTGTCTAAAATAGCATTTTTCATACTCGCACTCTGACGGTAAACGGGTGAAGTAATTGGAGCTGTAATATTAAAATTATTCGCGCCATCACTACCGGGACCAGCTTCTATGTTATCAGCACATCCTCTTCGGTGAAATGAAGGATCCTCGGGCCTCACGCTGTTCCTAAAAAATAATTCATATCAAGGCGGTTCCAAATTTTAGCAGCCACCTTGGACGCCATTCTAGGTGTGTAGTGGACGCCCGACCTGTCAAATGCGTCCCAGCTGGCAGCTATCATCGGACGAAGGTCGACGAAGCCCCAGTTGTTTTTGCGACTCATATTAAATAGAGGGCACCCTACTCTTTTTTTACATTAGTCAATTTTTTGATCAGTGACTTTATTCTGGTTTTGAGCTTATTCAAAAAACGTTATGCTGAATTGAGGGACATGCGAGCTCTATTGAACAAAATTTTTATATTTAAAGCATATTTTTTTGGTTTTTTAAAACAATAATTTTATTTTTTCTTCATTCATTCTTCTGAAAACTGTGAACAACGGGAAATGCATTTTAAAAATTTCTGTTTTCCCTTGATGCAACAATCTTTGTCGAAAATTCTTTTTCCAAAAAAAAAAGTAAGTAGTAGAATAGAGTAGTAGAGAAGTATGTACCAAAACTAAGACACATGCAGATACTATCAGAAAAAAAAGATTTGCTTCTTATCGATAGCTGGCGCGAATGAATCCAACAAAAACTGGAAAACGCTATATTATTATTTTAATAAAAATACCAACGAAAACAAAAATTCGTTGGTTTAATTAAGTCTAAACAGAAATGGCAGAAGACTAAGAAAGGTAACATCTCAAAAGGATCAAATGTCCGAAAATATCACGCAGTTTGAGGGCTTACAATATAAGTAGAAAAGCAAAATAAAATAAAATAACATTTGGTACAAAATGAAGAAGGAAAACATTATGAGATGGCCAAGGAATATTGAAAGTTAATTCTCTTTGTCACTTTTCTTGATAATTTAATCATATCTTTTACCCCCTCATCTACAAAAGAAAAATTTTCCTCCCCTTGTGCCTGAAATCGAGTGCCATCTTGTGGCCATGATCACCTTTTCCTTTCGATGCGTCTCTCTTAATTCATCCACGCATACCCTTCCAAACACAGTCACCAGTGTCCGCCTCTTACGCTCTCTCGTCTTCCATTCCAGCTCCCTTAGGGGACATCCATTAATTACGTGAAGTGAAATAGGGGGGGGGGCTGGCGAAATCTCACCAGATCTCACCAGGGGGGAGGGGGGTCTACGGAAATCTCACGTGAGATTTTGCGAAAAATTTGGGGGCAGTAGAGCCAAAGAAAAGGTCTACAATTTTCGCCAAAGTCGATTTTAGGAGGGTATTTCGTCAAAAATGTTAGGGTGTGACCTAAAAAAAAAAAGAAAAAAAGAGGTCTACTCACGGACCAGATCTCACCAGAAGGAGGGGGGGGGGGTTCGGCCAGATCTCACGAAATCTCACCAGGGGGGAGGGGGAGTCCAGAAATCCGGAAAAACACCTCACGTAATTTGTGGATGCCCCCTTATGACATCAGTCGTTGCAGTAGTTTCTAGCCGCCCCCTCTCCCCCAGCTCCTGTATTTTGATAACCTACAGTTGGTCTGTCTAGGATCTGCCCTGGGACTTGTCAATTGTTGCGGAAATTGCCTACGCACTAGGGAGCTCCAAGGTGATAGTGTTATCTCACATGTCTTTAATTTATAAATTTGTGACGAATAGAATTTTTTTCTCTCTCTTTGCACGAGCTTTATACGTTGACATGGGTAGGTCACGTGACAAGAGAGTGTAAATTACTGAGAGAAAATATGAAAAAAACAAGAATGTCTGTCAGTTATTTTTATGAGAAAGAATGAATTAAATTTAATTGAATTTCAATTGTAATTTGTAATGAACCACACACGCTCCATTGGCAATGCCCTTACCACAACACCTTCCCATGAGATGAATTTTATTTTTTTATTTGTTTTTTCCTAACCACCTACGTATTACTACCCTTTACGAATTGCAACTTTAAACTCCTTCAGTGTTCTTGGTAAACCATCGATTATTTCCTTCGGTAATTTATTCCAGTTCCTGCAAAAGAAAATATCCGCAATCCCTTTCGCTTGAATTCAAGTGCCCTCTTGAATCACGCGTGTTTGTGAATGTTAATAAATAATTTGAAATCAATAATAATCGTAGATGAAATGTTCCAGGGAAACTAATCGAGTGTAAATCACGACGATTCGGCGGCCTTAGAATCCGCCGCCATTGTCAAGTGTCTGCTGCTTGTGGGTAATTGGGTTGCTTATATATCGCGTAGAACCGTTAAATTACTGCGACAGCAGAAACTGTCGAAATCTGTATATCTGATAATCTAGTAAATAGAGATGCTGGTTTCCAATTAAGTGAAGCCTGGAGACCATTGATACAGAAAATGAGATTACATCGGAACAGCCTCTCTATCTGCCCCGTCAACAATCAACGCCAACAGTCAACGCCAACAATCAGTGCCAATGTTTAACGGTTCCACGCGATGTACTGTATAAGCAACCACGTTAACTTAATGGCTCCATCCTGGGAGGGGGTTCCGAGCCAGGCCACGTAGCTTTTCATTCATATTATCTGTCACAGTTAAAATGAGCTACAGAACACACTACAGCATGTGAATGTCTATTTCCGTTATTTAATTACCTCCTCGTATAATGTACGATAGTCTGACAAGAGAAAAGAGTAGGTCTACAAAATGTCTTCTGTAGGCAATACGGAAAAAAACTTACGTGCTACGCGGAAGGGGGAGGTGGATAGAGCAGAAGCCACGTCGGCTACGTGGGGGTTCACAGGAGGCTACGTGGTTTATGGACGCTCCCTTACCCACAGGCAGCAGTGACTTGATAATGGCGGCAGAGTTTTGACCGCCGAAACGCCGAGCTATACAAACGTTCTCACCCTGCAAGCTTCCAGAGAACATTTCATCTGTACACACTCTTATATAATAATAATCGTGTTGAGTAATTAATGCAAGGTTCTCGTGATTTAATACGGGTGTAGTGTGTTTGCTGCAGGTTGGTAAATGTAACCGCGAATGTTGGGAACAGCCAGCCGACTACCGGCCAAACGATTGGCAGCAAAGCAGGAAGAATTAATCCATTCATTATCAAAACTTATATAATAGCACAGTCGACATCGCGCGAAGGTTTGTTTTACCCTCCAGAAGGAGGCGCACTAAGGTAATGTGTCAGAGGTAGGATGGTAGACCTACAGTGCAACGCGTTATCCGAACCACGGAACGACCTAGCATAGCGTAGCTCATATGATCAAACACACCTGTTAAAAACTCCCGCAACAGCCGGGATTCGAACCCGCGACTTTAGCGGCGCACTTTTTGAAAGCCAGCGTTTTAACCACTGAACCACCATACCACACCACTCTATATATCAAACCTATACAGTCGGTTCAATCGTGGACAGGACTTGAAATGGTAAAATGAGTATTTTGGAAGAAGGTAATTAATCTAATCAATCACCGAAGCTTAAATTTGACAGGGCAGCGTTACAAACTGCTCCCTTTCCATTTCAAGAGGGAGGTCCCCCCCCCCCTCCCCTTTTTGGGACACTGGGAGGATTATGCGTTTTGGAATAAACAAGCCTCACTACTCACGAACCATTGAACATTTCGTCAGTAATCACATTGGTAAAGAGCGAAAAATCAGTTATTATGGTCGCAGGTTATATGGCTGTCCCGTGTCTGAATGCAAGTGTCCGCTCTGCCTGATACGAAGAATTTCTGTTGATTCTGAACGCAGTTAAAAGTGTTAAAGAAGAGCAAATACAGTATCGCTACATAGTAAACAAAAATGAAGAAGTTTACTTTGCTGATCTGCGCAGCACGTCCTTGGCGCTGTTGTTGAATCTGTCTGTACTGCGTTTTGTTTGTGGTCTGCGGAGACTGACAGAAGACGCTCCTACTTTGTTTAGTGTGTGTTTATCGCCCGTTCGGCTTCATTCACTACTTTACTGGGGATCAGTTTTCAGAAAGTATTAGTTGCAATGTTTTTTTTCTTGTTTCTGTTAAGAGGGGTAAGGACTGTGACTTCTTTTTTTAGATTAGAGGCTGCTGGTGTGAAATTAAAAACAGGAGACGAAAGGACATTGACTGTAGATGCATGACGAGAAAAATCATAAATAATAATAATATAGAAGCTGAAAAGAAATAAAGACGGGCTGATACAGTGGCGTGGCGGATCCAGGATTTTGTTTTGGGAGGGGTTTGAGCGCATTTTGGTTTAGGATGAAAGGCTTGAGCGGATTTCGTTTGGGGGGGGGGGGATTGAGTCAGGCCGAGGTAGGCCTTATAGTCATGCCGCCCTTAAAAGATAAGTAAAGCTAAAAAAAATATCCAAAATTACAATGTCGGGGATGGACTTAGATACTTTTTTTGGGGGGGGGGCTTGAGCCCCCTAGCCTCCCCGCCCACATGGATCCGGCACTGGGTTTATAAATAGTAAGATGATAAGCAACATTAAAACAATAACAAAGGTAGACTGTTACTAGAGAACTCTAGGAATGTAATGAATAAATAGAGTTTGGTAACTTAACAGAGTTGCAAGTCGTTATCGGGGAAGAAATGCTAGACAATGAGTGTATCGTAGAGACGAATTCGTGAACGGGCCTTCAGACTGGTTAGTAAAGGTTACTACAATTCACTGGTGTTTATAGAAGTTATGACTTACTAGCGGTAGACTACTGGATATAAATAAAAAATAAAAAAACCAGTATCTTAGCTGCTTACCATAACGGAAGAATGAATGAAAACGACGAGGCTCTTGGTGAGAAATTAAATTCATATTCAGAGTTGAGAGGAGGGAGTAGAATGACCGTTATCTACTGGTGGGAGCTTAAATCTTCAAGTGTCGACTGGCAGGGAATCAGGATAAACAATATAAGGGAGGAGAGGCTTGGAAACACGTTACTGAGGGAAGGAGGCTTTAGACAAGTAGCAGAACACAGTGCGAGGGGAACAAACATGTTGGATATCTTATTAATAAAACCCGATGACAATTTTGTGGGATCTCAGGTTAGAGAAGGAATAAGTGATGATGATGTTTATTAGAGGGTTTAGTAAACCAGTGGCCAAAAGATATTTCAGAAAAATGTTCAGAATTTGGATAAAGGGCACTGGGAAGAGTTCAATAAGATTACAAGGAGAAAGGAAGAAATGTTTACTCCAAAACAAAAAAGAAGGAGTAGTATAGAACCTGCTTACAATAACAGGAAGGTGAGTAGGCTAAAGAGGTTGGTAAAAAGAGACAAGGAAACTTCCAAACTAAACAAGAAATTAATAGCAGCAAACGGTGAAGCTAAAGATGGGTTTTACGAAGGACATTATAGTTGCAGGAGGAAGGGGGAGTGAGCCACAGGGTGATGCACCTAAGAATTTCTATGGCTATGTCTGAAAACTAAGGGGTGAAAAAGTGTACAGATAATTGTGGGTAAGGATGGAGAAGACGTTATTGAGGATTTGCAACAGGCAGAGGTACTAAGAAATTGGTTTCATGAAACTATCCTGGTATGGGAGAGAATATCAGAGGAGGATATTCACCGCATGAATATTAATGAACAGACTAAAAAACTGGAAATAAATCCTGAGAATATTATGGGTGAAATAAGAAACTAAAAAAGAACAAGGGGATTGTGTAATATTACTAGAGTTGTTTTAAAGTTAACAAGATATTGTACTACCCTATCTGGTGATATCATTTAGACTGGATTTGGAAACTTGATGCTTACCAGGGGACTGGAGAAGTGTGATGGTAGTACAGGTCCATAAAGGAGGTCAAACAAAGTTCAAAATTACAGCCAAATTAGTGTGACATCAGTGATGGGAAAGTTAGTGGAAAGATTGATATGCAACCACATCACTAATGTGTGTAGCGGAAGGAACTGTAGAATGCATTTAGCAAAGGACACTCTGTAACGATAGTGTTGCACACCCAATTAGATGAGGAGTGCATCATCTAAAATAAAGTAAAATATCTACATCTACATATATACTCTGATATTCACAAAATTATGGGTGGCAGAGGGTGCTCTGCACCAAACCTAATCTCTTTGTTATCCATTCCAATCTCTAATGGTACGTGGGAAAAAAGAATTCATATAAGAATCATTGCGCCACCTTATTTCCCTAATCGTATCTTTCCTGTCATTACGGCTCAAATAGGTTGGTGGACGAAGTATTTCACTACACTCGTCAGTGAAAGTGAGAGTACGCATGTTTACCAATAAGTTTAAACGAAACGTGTGTCGTCTATCTACCAGAGAATCCCAGCCTAGTCTACTAATCAGTTCTGTGACGCTTTCATAAGGACTGTAGCAAGCGGTCACGAATCGAGCGGCTCTTCTCCGTACTTTCTCTATACTTTCGATCAACCCCTTACGAAACGGATCCCAAATGGCACAACAATAGTCCAAATGTGGACGCACAAGAGATTTGTACGCTATCTTCTTTGTTTGTTCATTACAATTTTTCAAGATTCGACCTATGAATCGCAGCCTAGAATTTGCTCTACCTACTAAAGAATTAATGTGTATGTTCCATTTCATGTTCCTTTGTACTGTTACTCCCAAATATTTCAGAGAATCGATCATATCAATAACTGTATTGTTTAACTCGTATTTCTGAACAATTGGATTCTTTTTGTTAGTTATGCTCATTGTCTTGCTTACTTTTTACAATTTAGAGTAAGTTGCCACTCAGCGCACCAAGCATTAATAACATCCAGATCACGCTGAATTTCTAAGCAATCGGCCAAATTTGTTACTTCCCTATAAATAACCTCATCATCAGCAAACAATCTAAAAAGGTTTTTCATTTTGTCTCCGAGATCGTTTATAAAAATTAAGAGAAGAAGTGGTCCTATTACACTTCCTTGAGGTACACCCGATGTAACATCTAGATTAGAAGAACTTTCTTTCTCCTTCAACGACGACATACTGCGACCGACCTGTTAGAAAATCCTTTATCCATTCATAAGTTGATCCGATATACTGTTCGTTCGAAGCTACGCTAAAAGGCGGTTGTGTGGCACAGAGTCAAAGGTTTTCTGAAAATCTAAAAAAATTGCATCTACTTGTGAACCTGCATTAATAACTTTCATTACGTCGTGTGTAAATATGGTCAGCTGTGTTTCACATGATCTTTTCTTCCGAAATCCGTGGTGATTTGTTGTAAGCAAATTATTATCATCTAGAAAATTCATAATGTTCGAGCATATAATATACTCCATAACTCTACTACAAACAGATGTTATAGATATGGGACGATAGTTATAGGATCACTACGATCACCTTTATGGAAAATCGGAGTTACTTGCGCGATTTTTCAGTCTGAAGGTACTTTTCGCTCTTCTAATGATTTACTGAATATATCGGACCATGTCAGGCACAACGAGTTGTGACTCCACAGAACATTGCAGCAGTCGAAGCCATAATGACACTGAATGACATTTCAGCATGTTTAAAGATTAGTCATGGTTCAGCACACCACATTGTGCATGATGTGCACTAGTTTCACAAAGTGTCTGCAAGATGGGTGCCACGGCAGCTGACTCCTGAAATGAGAGAACGACGTGTTGATGCTTGTGAAGAACTTCTTCGGCGCTTTGAACGAGAAGGCGATGGCTTCCTTGCAAGAATCGTTACTGGGAACGAAACCTGGGTTCACTTCCACCAACCGGAAACGAAGAGAGTGAGGAAGGAATGGCGCCATTCCTCATCACCAAAACCAAAGAAGTTTCGAACAGAGCCATCAGCAGGGAAGGTTATGCCGACTCTCTTTTGGGACGAAAAAGGCGTAATTTTGGAGCATTACACTGTCACCAGTGCATCATACACAGATCTCCTAAAAATCATCTTCGGCCTGCAATCAAATCAAAGCGACGTGGATTGCTGTCATCAGGTGTCCTTTTGCAACATGACAATGCAAGGCCCACACTGCCCGTACAACAGTTGCAACATTCACAGACCTGCATTTTGAGTGTCTTCCTCATCCACCATACTCACCAGACCTTGCCCCAAGTGATTTCCGTATGTTTGGACCACTCAAAGAAGCAATGGGAGGAAAGAAGTTCCGTTCTGATGAAGAGGTACGCCACGCGGTGCATGAGTGGTTGCGCGGACTACCAAAAGAATTTTTTTCTAAAGAAATTTATGCACTTGTAAGAGCTGGAGGACTTGCATTGAGCGTGGGGGAGATTCTACATCTACATCTGTATGTTGAAAAGTGATACAGCTTTGTACCACTTCTGCATAGTAAAAAATATTGTAAAAAATATTTAAGGTTTTCATTTGACTCACCCTCACATATGCCGCCACTTGTGTTAACCGCATCAACTCCGTTGTTACTCCCACCTTACTTTACGGACCTGAATACTACTGCAGGCGACATCTTGAGACGCTGGAACTGTATCACCAAAGAAGAGTGAGAAGAATCCATGGCAGGAAAGAGGCACCAGTGTCAGTATTCTTGGACAAGCCCAGCGCTCCATCGCAACAGAGTCTATAGACAACTGCACTACTCAGAGCTAGCAGTGGGTAAACGCGGTGCTAGTGGTCAGCGGAAGCGGTTTAAGGACAGCATCAAGGTGTGCCACATTGACCGTGAAAACAGGGAATCCTCCTCATCCTAGAGGCCACTCGTCCACCGTGGAACCATGTTGATGAACAAAAACACCACCATCAGCGAATGAGAAGGGGCAGTACAGGAAAGAAAATGAACAGTTAAGGACATTCTGTCTTGGTGGCGGTCAATTGTGTGCTTTCCACATCAGACTGCAGTCACCTATAGAGCCGTTCAGCTTGGAAGATCAACCTGCTCGAGGGGAAAATCAATCAAATAGCCAGGCAGCGGGCCAATTCGCATTACTAAAGTCCTCTACACACTCGCCTAGTGACCTCCAACACCCAGTCCGCTCTTTACAATTATCATTCACTATTGAGAGAAATTTATTTTAGGCAAAAGAAAGAGTTCTTCAAGTGACACGTTTGCGTTCATAATAGTGAAGCTAACAAGACACCGTGGGCTACAAGCAGTCTGTCATCTTTACGCTAATTAGTGTGGAACAAGTAGCTTACGACAATCACCAGACGATAGATTAATCGCATTTCCAAACTAACTGGCATAACAGTGTGTAATGGACGATAAAGGCCCAGTCTCGTCTGGAACACATGCAAGCGGCAGCCCAATTTGTTTTAATATAATGCTGTTAGTAACTTACAATCTCCCAAAAAAAATAGGTATTATTGTTAATTTTAGAAATGATAATCAGAGTTCTGAAGGAAATATTGCTTGATTTATTTAGCACAGTTAATTGAAATCAACATTTCAACTCCCGTGCTGCATTTTAACAGTCTCCTAATACACTTATTACTCGTATCCCAGCTGGCTTAGTGTGGAGCCCAAACACGTAACACGTGTTATTCACAGACTCAGCGCCAACCACGCAGATGCTGCTAACGAGGAAGCGCATAGATTCTACAAAACTCGATAACGATACTAAACTTACGCTACGCAAAGACTACACAAAAATACAAATCAATTTACTAATATTAATACAATTATTCATAACACTTATAATCAATTAAAGAAAATAAAACATTAATAATAATAATAATGATTTTTGGCTGTGAGGTTGATTTCGGGTTGGCCTGGGCGGTAGGCTTAACAGACGAGTACCGCTTTCTTCCTGTCCGCGTTGTACATACAAAAGAACTACACAAGTGTATTTTCACCAAATCTTTACCGCTTCCTTTGCTTCTACCAATGAGTTTAACGTGGCTTTCTTTTTATATAATTCCATTCGAATACCGGAAAGAAAGAAAATTGAAGCATTTGAAATGTGGTGCTACAGAAGAATTAGGTGGACAGACAAAGTAAGAAATGAGCGAGTTTTGGAAATGATGGGTGAGAAAAGAAGTTTGTGGAAGAAGCTTACAGGAAGAAGAGACAGGCTGGTAGGTCATATTTTGAGACATGCTGGATTGGTTAACTTACTAGTGGAGGGAACAGTCGAAGGTAAGAACTGTAGAGGAAGACAGAGATTAGAATATATGAAGCAGATAATTGAGGACGTGGGTTGTAAAGGGGATGTGGAGATAAAGAGGTTAGCACAAGATAGGAAGAGATGGAGGATTGCATCAAACCAGTAGAAAGACAGACGACAGCAAAAAAAAAAAAAAAAACAATTCGTTGCGTTTTACAGTTTCTACTTTTATCACACGGCTTCTGCTGGAGTAACTTAGGGAAATCTTAGAAAACCTCAGTCTGGATGTTCGGACGGAGACGCGAACTCGAGACCTCCGGAAATATTCAGAAATCAAAATGGAAGTCCAGCGCGAAGACGAAGGTGGCTCTAATTGTAACCGTCTCCCAAGACAAACCCACAAGCAAAAATGGACAACTGATCAGAACGACATCATGTATAGCCTACGAGGCAATCAATACGACAAACAGATCATGTGTGCTGAACTGCTAACCTATTAATTTGATGATAAACAAACTCTGAAAAGATATCGAGAACTTCTGATATCGCCTTCCAACATGAAGAAATACGTATTTATAATGGAGGATTTTTTTATAGGTATTAAAAAGAATCAGTAAATCTCGTATAGCTATATCGTGAAAACAACGACAGCGTAAAACGTCTTTTGCAATTGCAGACCGGTTTTGCTGCATAAGTAAGCGACGGTTCTGTTATTTTGCGTCCCTCGTCGACAGACACAAAACGAAACCCGGCAAGTCTTACAACGGTGCAAATTAATTACGGGAGCAGAGGAGACCAACATTTTGTACGGTTTCCACGCGGAGGTTTCTTCTGACGCAAAGTAAATTAAGTTAATTAACGACACATTCCGGGTCGGGGCCGCCTCCATTTCGATATTAATACTGTTTTCTTCCTCCTGCTAGCAGCGGGTCGAAGCGACACCAGAACACGTCCGTATGGAGACACTACCACGTGTTCGCTGTGTGCTCGTCGGACAGTTTTCCAAGGTCGCTAAATCGTGTTGAGTGATCGGTCAGTTGAGGAAACATTGTTGCTGGATCCTTATAACTGGGTTTCTGTGTGTGGAAGTGACGTCAACTCTTGCTGTAGTCTCATAGCAAAGTGGAACTCAGAACCTTTAAACAAAGCGGAGACACATTAATCTGACGTTAGAGCAGGGTATCTGAAAGCAGGGTACGCGATTCCCTGGGGGTTCTCGAGTTGATCGTAGGGGGCCCACGACAAAATGTACGTTATGGCGGCTGACTCGCAGTCTCAAGCGGTATGGTGAACTGAGGCGGAACGCGAGCGAAATGCTGCTAAAGTCGACTCAACCAGCTGTAACAGCCCTAATACCTGAATTTTGAATAATATTGTACTGTGTGAAATATTTGTAGTGAGCCAAAGTTTGCTTGAAAGTGATTTGATATGTTTATTTTGTAAATTCTTGTAAATAAGTGTATATAGACTTTGTTTTAGGTAAGAAAATTATTTAAAGATCATTTAATACGTTTAAGAACCGAATGGTGCAAGAGAATTTATTAAAAGTTTGTAATTCCATGTATTACTGTAATTTACGATGTCTACAGGACGATTTTCTACCGTTTGAAAGCATTTCTGTAAATAATTTTGTATTTAAGTATCTCTAATTACCATTTCTAATCATTTTGTAATGTTATTAATTAATTTTGTATCAATTCCGATTGTTTTTAATATGTTTGATTGTTTGAGTGATTGTTAATGATCGAGAAATATCGGGCGGATGCCTTTGAAGAATTCTCGTAATTTCGATAGACTCTATATAAACAGATCGCCTGCACAGAGAGTTAGGTTTGCATTAAGTATTCATTCAGTGTTACAGAGACATTCATGCAAGTTTTCATTCAGCAAGTCAGTATTGCATCTTTGGATTGTAACAACTATGCTTGTGAATGTCGCAGACTTGTTTTGATTTGTTCAAAATAAACGAACATTTTCACATAACCTTGTTTTTTGGTGGACTTTTAATTAATGCAGTAAATTAACCCACCAAAGAACCTTAACACAGCTGCAAGAAACAACCCGTCAATCACATTAATTAACAACGTGCTGCTTTTTGTGACTGTATTACTTTTGTAAAATAAAAATCCTTATTTCTTGAAAGAATATAAACCCGGTATTTTTAAGGGGTTTCGTCATTACCTGGAAAATTTTATACTGGATACGTAGAGCTATAAATTTGAGAAACCGTGCGTTAGAGCAACTCAAAGGGCAAGCATTGAGCAACCGAGTGGGCTATGAGAGGAAATGTTCGACCAAGGCTTACTGTATTTTTTTTTTTTTTTTTGCTTATCCTTTGTCGATGTGCAGGTAGTAAGAAGCGGAGGAGAATAGGTAGTAACGAACAGGAAGGAATTCGGCCATGGTCTTTTTGAAGGAAGCATCCCGGCATTCGCCTGGAGTGATTTGGGGAAACCATGGAAAACCCAAATCTGGGTGTCCGGACGGGGATTTGAACCAACGTCCTTTTTTATTTATTTTTTTTTATTTTTTTTTTTTTATTATTTTTTTATTTTTTTATTTCCTGATTTTACATAGCCTACTACCTTGTTACCTAAAGTAGGCCCTTAGTTTCTACAGTATTTATTCTTAAAACAATTTAATTTTTTTTAATAATATATCTGGATAATTATTTTTAAGGATTTAATGGATCTTAAGTATTCTAATAGTAAATCTACTAATTATTCTAATAATTAATATACCACTTAATCTACCAACTAATCTACTAATTAATCTACAATCTTACTAATTCACACCAATATCAGCAATTGTCTTTGTATTTTCATACTTCTAATTAATAAACTGTCTATTTGTATACGTTCTTCTTTTACCACTGCTGGCCTGCGTCGACATCTGGCCGCTAGCTGTCTCTGCTGATGCAGCGGGGCGACTGCTGACATGCTGACCACAAAGTGTCGTCAGCCAGCTTCACGTTCCAGGTAGTGGTCTCGTTCTTCTCCGGTTTGTCCCTGGAGCCACCTGCTCCCCCATCAGGAGTTCTCTCCTGGAATCAGAGCAGGCCACCCCCTGAGCCCTGGAGAAGGTGCCTCTGGCTTCCAGAGGCACTACGATGAATTGAGTCTTTGCCGTCTTCCTGGTGCAGGCACCGCCTTAGTCATGGGCAGTGCTTGTAGTCAAATTTGGGTTGTTCTTTACTCTTGAGTTTCTTCCTCTCCTGTCCTTCTTTCTGCTTCTGATGCCGGTTGCTCGCGGCGTCCCCTACGCTCTGCCTGTTTCAATTCAACAAATCTCGCCTTCTCGTCCTGCCAAATACGAGCCCACAGCGTTAACCGTTCACCACCACGCTCGGTTGGCCAATCACACTCCTTTTCCTCACGTGACTGTTCTGGCCAACCAGTGTCTTTCTCTCTACCTTGCCTTTCAGCGATATTCCTCTTTCTTTTAGATGATGCACTCCTCATCTATTTGGGTGTGCAACGCTATCGTTACACTGCGAACTCATAAACTCCTAAATCTGTCAAATATTCGCAAGAATATTATTTTGAAATCAAAGTTAATTTTTTCTCATAATTTGTACAGTTAACTTTTTAATATATGGATACAAAACTAATGTATTTTTTTCTCAATACAATGGTTTTCACTACTATGGTAATTATAAAATAAATATGTTTTGTAAAAGTGTGATGAAACTCGCGGGTCGGAAAAATGTTCAAGGCGCGCCGCGGGTTGGCGACCCCTGTCCTAGCCGAAGACAAATCAAATCGGATAGGATTGAGAGATAAACACAAAGTGCAATATTCCTCTCCCACCCAAATTATCCATCCTACACTAGTCCAATAAACACGAAACATTCGGAATCACAAAGTCCTTTTTCAAGGATGCAAACATTGAAATATAAATCTTAGAAAATTAGAAGAACCAACAGGAAACGATAGGAACAAAGTTAGCACAGTTACAATCCTATACCACCCGAACAGAAATATCCCTATACACATCATCTAGACATAATACTAGAATTTGCGGCGATTGTGAATAATTGGGATACAAGGGCTTCACATTTAGCAAAATAGAATTAAGTTACAGTATCCGAAAACCCCATTAATCGTATATTAAACCGTCTACTGCGAAGATGAGAGATATAATATGTAATGTAACCGATTCCATGTCGACATATTATAGTAAATAATCAATAATGTAAACTTGATGTACAAAAGAACATGTAACGAAACTGAAATGTAAATTCTTATTAAATGTAATGAACCTGGCTGTACGGCCGACAACGCCGGAAGCCATTAAATAAATAAATTAAAAGAAAAACTTCAAAGGTCCAGGAGGAATTGGCACGGGATAGCAAATGAGGCACAACTCGAAAACAACACGCGGTCGTTCTGTTTGTGACGTAAGGAATGCCGCCCACCACCCTACAGAGAGAACTTTATTGTGTTGGTTCTTATCAAAACAATCACCTGAGACAAGGCCTAAAAAATGGAGGAGCTATGCTTAGAATAACAATGTTTATTACTTAAGTTTGCATTCGGTACAGATGGTATCCTGGCACATAGGTGATTTCTTATTGATCTGTCACAATATGACCGAAACGACAGGGGTACGGGCCTGGTTTCGAACGTAAGGATAAAATGTAATTCACTTAATCTCGTTAAATGTTCGATACAGTGGACAGCAGAATCAATCATTCGACTTGTCTTATGGTGCAAACAGAAAAAAGGTCAACTGCCAGTGGCTATTCACGTTCCCAAACAATAACGAATTTTCGAATAAACAATTAGGCTTTAAACATGTGTAACACATCTGGGTCTTACCTGCTTCGTTTTAACCAACTATTTACGCTTGGTTGATATTTACGTTGATTATATCAAGTTGATAATGAATGAAAGATGTGTGAAATTAATTTATAAACATATATAAAGCTAAATGTGTCATAAACTGTTTATTTTAAGATCACCATGAAAAATCATAACAAACAATTCACAAATTGTTAATATAACAACGCCCCTGCCTACACGGTTAGCCGTAATAACACCGAAAACATTATACTCGAAATTTAACGTTAATACAGCAGTATTGATATCCAAGTGACTATACCAAAAGATGTTATACAACAAAATATGAAATATGTCCAAAGAAACACACAGTATTATATGGAACTAATGACCACCACGTAAGGCTTTCAATTCAGTTTGAAGTATTATCAACGCAGTTTGATCTGGAGCATAACATACGCACGCGACATATGCTTTACGTTCGGCTGTGAAGCTCTTTATCGGGTGGATTGCTCCACTCTGGGAGTGAATTGTTTGACTTCTTCGAGGCAGATACTCAACTGCAAACACTCGTCGTGAGAGTTCGATCTAATCTGTCGCCTTATACACGGTGTTTCATGTAGTCTTTGCTTCACCAGTCATCCTCACCCACGCAGCACCATATGAGAACTACCAGAGCAGAGTCTATAAGCCAAGTCTGCTGGTAACTCTTTCATCTGAGAGTCTGGCCGCTTGTTAAGCTGCCAGCTTAGTGTATCGACTGAACGAGATTCATGTCCCACCACAGCTCCTCACGTCGACTTCCCCCCTCCAGTCTCGTTCCCGCCATCCACATACACTCCATATGTGGGCAGAATCTATAAACAAAATAATAACAAATTATTGACAAGATTCTTATGGGAGAAAACATTTTCTCTTTCCCAGACGCTCGCGAAATTACCAGGGCGCCTTCACTGTCATTGGCAGTGCGTCTTCGTGTAATTCGGCGATAATCATTACTATTCGCGAACCGTATTTTTCTGACGCATCACGTATGGGAAACAGCACATTCCTCTCTTGTTATTGTGACTGTCTCTCATATGTTCATATTTGGTGTGTGCCACAAATTAATACGTTAAACCCAGCGTGCTTCTAGACAGGGCCGGCGTTAGGGGGGTTAAGCGGGGCAAAAGTACCCGGGGCCCAGGCTACCAAAAGGGGGGCCCGCCGGCCTGGATGCCTAAATAAATAGAAATCAAACATAAATTTTAAAATCTGCACCAATAATTTTGAACATTTTTGTATTAAAATGTTTCTGAATTTACATTAAAAAAAAAGTGTAAAGTAAAAATATCTTTGGGGGACGGGAGGGGGGTAGGGGGCCTAAGATCGCTTACCCGGGGCCCGAAGAATCCTAACGCCGGCCCTGCTTCTAGAACTGAATGCCAATTAAGACCGCCGGCCTCAGCGGCTTTGTGTATTGACGGGATACAGGCCCCTCACCTGCCCAGGTAGCCGGGAGAGGAATCCCTCACTGACCAATCACCTAGCGCTTGTTCCTCCACGGGTCAACGAGAACATCTAACACGTATGGTACCCCTCCTGTTACTTCGCGTCATCCCATTAATAACCCACTATCAAACAGATGTAACATAGACTTATCACTACACAGGTGCTAAAAGTGTGATAGGTAGTGTAACGTTCTGACATCATTTACCTGATTTAAAATTATAATTAATTTTATTATTTTATTTTTATTATCATGAACGGTAGAACTTGCTTGAATACCTTTATACGAGAAATCACAAATGGTTTTATTTCAATTAATCACATGACATACATAACAAAATTCGTTAAAATTAATTAGTTGTCCTTTTGTGGGCGCCAGGGTATTTTATATAAAATACACAAAATTTAAACAGTAAACGAAGTCAACATTTTGACTTCACTTCTGAAAGAGATGTTTGCTCCGGGCTATGAGAGTTCTTATCTGCAGGGTCGTAGCTGGGCACATGCTATGAACTTGAAAGTCTAGCTAGCACAGTGTCCTTCATTGGCGATGTATAATTACCGAATGTACATGTCTGCCGCCACACATTGGATGACGGTCTTCTCTGCTATGGACCAGTGTAGCACAGTTCCTCAGATGTCGTCCTTTGCCTGAGCTCATCTGCTCAAACAAAATAGCGGGTGTCCGGATCCAGGTAGCAGCAACAGTCCCACTCACGAATAGACAGTCCACATCGTCCGAACGTGCTGGCCGGCCCATCGAATATCTCTTCCCTCGTTCGTCGTGCCACATGCAAAACAGAAAACTCTCGCCGATCACCCTGTTTGTCTACCTGGCAAGCACAAATCTCCCCTCCATTAGGCACTCACTATTCTCCCCTCGCTAATTCTAGGAACCGGCCTGCTGGCATTCCTCAGATCTGCCGCTCCACACTTGTACAATGTACACTGCGCCCAAACGCCCACTAAAATATTCCACATTTTAAATAATAAACATATAGTTTATTAATGTAACTAGCGGTCACAAGACGCGTTCGTTACATATTCCCCCTGGTTCGGCAAATTTAAATAAACTAGTTTTATTTAAATTTTCACAATAAGAAATATACAAATTTTCCTTCCTCGTCCATTAATTTAGCAGTAATTATAAATCTGGTAACCTATTCTAACCTATTCCATCACAAGTTCCACCGACATGAATATTCAACCGAACATATGTCCCTTGGCTACTTTGTACATAGACTTTTCTTACTCCCATCCCTGATTGTGGGTAGATTTGTGCAAGCCTTAAATACATAATATAACCATTTCAAATGTAACCTTATAAGTAACAAATTATTGTAGTGATATAGATTTTCTAACACAATAACATTTTATATCAAATTGAAAATTTAACTTACACACCATTCTTAATAAATATAGCGCAATACATCATAAGTTGTGATCATCATAGATATTCAACACATAGGATAACACAATCTTAAATATAATGAATGAATAAAACTGGTAGAGAACATATCCTATCTGAATAATAATAATAAAAAAACTTTTAAGCAGTGAAGTCATCATCTATGAAGTGCAGGGTTGTCCAAAGCAATGCAAGATTGTTCAAATATTTTCTTACTATGTCACCGCGAAGCAAAGTATTTGTAATGGATTTCCGCCACCATCCTTTTAGAATATACATAATGACAATTACATCCCCATTTATCTCCATTCGTTACAAACCTCGCGTGCTTGTGTAAAATTTTGTGATCACTATTGATCTTTCGGATCATGATACTCTTTCAAGTTCCGTGAATTATGAGGGCCGAAGTCATTGGTTCCATCAGTGAGCAAATAACTATTATTTTCACCGTGTATGGACCATTGTATATTACAAAGAATTTTGCAATAAGCTTCTTATTGGCGTCTGATTGTGGATTGGTGCGTAATAGTACTCGTTGCCCTACTGTAAAAGTTTGGTTATGCCTTTTGTCTTGCATTCTCTTTCTCTTTGATGCCTTTTCCAACAGAAATTCGTGTGCCTTCTTTATATCATTTACTCTGTCATGTATTATACCGACTCAGGATAATTGATAATCTTTTCCGCGAGTGGCTTCGTTCGTGCGGCGAATTGCAAATCCACCGGCCGGTATGCAGTAGAACAATTGACAGTTGTATTAAAGTATTCCTCGATTTGAGGGAGAAGTTTCACCCATGAGGAGTGCTTCTTTCCAATTAAGGTACGAATATATACGCTTAACTGCCTCATAAATCTTTCGGCATTATTTGTCTCTGGAGATCTTATCGATGAGTAAGTGACTTTTATTCCCTTTTCCTCAAGAGTTCTCTTCCACTTCGGAGTGGAGAACACAGTTCCATGGTCTGTCAATAGAGCTTCGGTAATCCACACAACTGTACATATTTGTTTAGTAATATCCTCAATGACCCGCTAGTATTCAGCCTCGCTACTGGGTATACCTTTACATATTTAGTGAAGGCGTCTACAATCAGAAGAATGTGTTTAACCATACTGACCTGCCGGGAGTGGGCCATAGTGGTCAAGGCAGATTAATTCATTCGGCCCCGACGGAATGATAGGCATATATGGACCTGCTGTCCTCTTATTAGAATGTTTGACCCTTTGGCACATGTCACACGCTCTGGTATGCTGGGCGACCACTTTTCGTAATGCCTTGGCATAATAGTCAAGTTGCAGTGTCCGTACAACCTCTCTGTACCCGGGTGTCCACATTCCAATGATATAAATTTATCACCTGTTTGTACAGTTCCGTTGGCAACCAGATTTTCCAACGCGAACTCGCATTTTCTCGGCGAAAACATACTTCCCTCAAGAGTGCATAACATTGCGGTGTTCCTAATATGTGGCTCTTCTGCGTACGCCACGGATTAGGAATTCACGTACTTTATGTATGTCTTCTTGGTTTTCCTGCGCCGCTATTAACGTTTCCTTGAATTGCCGCGATGTGGTGCCATCGGCTAATGTCAGCGCTGCGATGAGCACTTCGTCAGGCTTATTCTCTCCTTGCTTCCTGATTCGACGTTTCCGCGTTTCTGCTCAACCAGTCAGCCAATACATTCTCAGAACCTTTACAATATTCAATGTGGATTGTATACTGCTGAATATGCATAGCCCAGCGAGCTATTCTATTACTCGTAAATTTGGCGTTTCTAAGAAAAGTAGCGCCTGGTGGTCCGTACGTAAGTAAGTGACGTTTCCCCACAGGTACGCTTTAAATTTTTGGACAGCATAATAAATCCCAAGCATTCAAGTTCACTTGCATAATACTTGGTTTCAGCGGTTTAGAGTACGGCTTGCAGTTGCCACTATTCTAAGATTGCCTTCGTCATCCTCCTGATTCAAACATGCGCCTAGGCCAAAAATCGACGCGTCTGTATAAAGATAGAAAGGGCGATCAAAGTTTGGATGAGCCAAGCATACATTCGTTTCAAAAACCTTTTTTACATGATCAAATGCAGCCTGGTGCTCCGCCTGCCAATTCCACTTGCTCCCACGCTTTAGCAGTGCGTAAAGGGGATGCAAGATTTTCGCGAAATTGGGAACACTGTCTTTATAGTATGCGCATATCCCTAGGAAACTCCTCAGTTCTCTCAGTTTCGAGGGGGCAGGCATCTTTGTGATTTCACCAATTTTCTCCGGGGAAGGTGATATACCTTCCGGCGTGATTAAGAAACCGAGATATTCCACTCTATGCGTACACAAGGTCGCTTTATCAGGTCTGAGCGTCAGCCCGCACTCAACGATTACTTGGAGCAGCCTATTCAATGACTCAAATGTTGCGAGAACGTTTCGGACGCAATCAAGAGATCGTCTATGTAGACAGTGCAAAATTCTCTGACATCAGGCGGTAACACATGATTCATCGCCCTGATGAAGCCACTGGACGCGTCTTTTAATCCGAATGGAAGGCGCCTGAAACACCACTGCCTTCCTTCAAATACAAATGCTGTGTATTGTTGGCAGTCCTTGTCCAACATTACCTGATTGAAGCCGGATGTGACGTCGAGGGTGGATAAATATCGTTTCCCATGAAATCGGCTCATTAGCTCAGGTATCCGTTCTGTTCTTTCGCCATCAGCTTCAATTCTTAAATTCAGCATTCTCGCGTCGAGACATACCCGAATTGACTTATCCCGCTTCTCGACGAAAGTTACGGAGTTGAGGTGCTTAGATGCACGCGGAACGATAATCCCGTGCTGCTCCAATTGTGCAATTGCCTCCCTCGCTGCCAACCTTAACTTTTGCGGGACGCCATAGCTATGCCCTTTTAGTGGCGCTGTATCAGTCACGCGAAATTTATGAACAAATCCTTTAATCAATCCGGGGCGATAAGAAAAAGCTTCCAAGTTGTTGCGCAGAACTTCACATAGTTCCGCCTTCTGGTATCTTCGAGGCTGTCATTCTCCCTGGCTTTTGTAAATAGACTGTCCAAGATTATCTCCCTCTCATCAGCCAAGGCATTAATACTCATTACTTCGTCCTCGCGAGGTTCATCAACATCCACTGTTTGTTCCCTTGTTCGTGCAGTCAGACAAATACTGTCTGCCGCTGGATGCTTTTCTAGCTCCCACCGCAGGGTAACAGGGACTAAGTGTTTGACGGTTTTTTCCCCCCAATCAATGATTACTCGCTGTCTTTCCAATAGGTCGCAACCTAGAATGACATCGCGAAACAATCCAGGGATAATCAACACGTTAGTGTTAAGGTATGGTTGCGATCTTAATGGGTAAGAATGCCTCCAAGTTAACTGTTTTTTCACGTTTTCCGAACGCCGGTACCACTGTGGGTCCTTGAGCAGGAATAACATCCACCTGAGGGTAATGGTGCTTCAGTTTAAGCAGGAAATCCTGTGAGATTGCCGAAATTTCTGAGCCAGAATCGAGAAGTATATCTGTCTCGACTCCGTGTATTTTTGCAGTGATTTGGGGACACCGCGCTCTTTGGGTGGGTGCGCAGGGAGATGCTATATCCGCATCATTTTCCACATCCTCCACACCGCCACTTCGCCAGTATGTTAAATTACTAAGGCAAAATTGTGGAGAGCCCTCAGCATCCCCGGCGCAATGTCATTGTTTTAATTGGTCACCCCGCGATGTTTCACGTGCGGAACCAACTCTCAATTCGTTTTCAGTTCGTTTTGAATGTCTTTGCTAGGCTCGACGTTTAGAATCGCATTCACTTCCGGCGACCTGTGGCGTGTTGCCCGTGACCATCCCGCTGACCTTCAATTTTCCACGGCTTCTTATCGCCAGATTGGGCTTGTTTCCAATTTTTACCTCCCTTGGATTTGCTTTTGTTATTGAATCTTTGTCCGTTATTCTCATTATTTGGCCCAAAGTGTCTCTGATAATTAGAGCGATTATACTGCACATTTTCCGCGTTCTGTTCACGGCTCGCTCGTTGTCCTATAGCGTCCAGATTCCGCACTGTTTCTAATAAATCCGTGATGGACTTTACATATACAGGCGAGATGTGTTCTTGAACCCTCGGGCTGAAATGTGAGCTTATTACATCAATGAACTCCGCGTCCGGCATCACTGTGTCAAAATAACGACTTTTTACGACTAACCGTTCCACATACCTTTCCATTGAATCACCAGGCTTAGGCACGTACTTTCCTTGATAAAATCGTATCCTAGCTTGGTTTTGTATTTTTGCTGACCAGAAAGTATTCAAAAACAACTCCTTAAACTGTGCGTACGACATATCTGGAGTACACGCTACTTGTAACCATGAACGATCTTCTTCAAAAAATGACTGGCTAATGATTAAAAGTTTTGCCGACTCCGGAACAGCTTTAATTTGAAAGTATCTTTCAAGGTCTTCGAGGTAAGCTTTCGGGTTTATCCCCCCTTGGAACCAAATCTAGGAAGCTTTAACTCGATATTTCCCGAAAAAAGCTGAGCACAACTAGCTTGACTTGTCCATTGTTGCTAGCAGAGTTATTCCTTTCGGTTATTTTACTTTCCAAATTACGTAATTTTACCTCCGTTTCGGCAGCAAGGTTACGCTGTGATGTTTCTAGATTCTTTTGACTTTCTCCATTTTCCCACGAATTCTTAAGATCTCCAACTTCGGATCTTATTTTACCTAAATTTTCATCAACACCATCTTTTATTGAATGAGCAAACTCAGAAATCTGACCTAAATTTCACTGTTTTCTGAGCGTATTTGTTCAATTGAACTTTTATTCGCTTCTACTTTACGGCAAATTTCCTGTTGGCGGTTCAAGGGCATTGCAGGAAGACTTTAACTCCGTCTGGACTTTGCTTAAAAGAGTGATCTCAGAGCTAATTTCCTTTTTAAAATCATTTATTTCTCGGCCAATTTCTCCGCGAAAAGTAGCAAATTGCTCTTCAATTCTTTTGTTTTCTTTCAAGACTCTCGATTTTACTAGACATTTGCACTGAGAGTTCAGACAATTTTTCATTGGATTCTTGAAATTGTGTTGTAAATTGAGCAGATAATTGTGAAAATTTCTCCATTAATAAAGCCGCTATATCGTTCATCTGGTGTTGCTGAGTCTGCAATGCAGGAATCACCGAGACGTTTTTCGCACTCATGTTGGAGGTAGTCTGAAAATTATCCAAATTCTCCTGCCCTAATTCAACGGGTGATTGAGTGGAATACACTATTTCTGCAGGATTATTGTCTTCCCCGATATGATCCCTATTTGAATTAGTGGGTGCTGGCTCATGTGATAAATTTGACCCTTCCATGATTTCTTTCGACATGTTAATAATGGTACTGGATCTCAAGCGCATTACTTTAAAACTTCACGCTATTTCAACTATTTCGTTGACACACAAAGAATATTCCAATACACAACAACAAGAAAAGAAATAAGGATTGCAAAACACACCATCAGAAAGACTTTACACTAATCTGCAAATAAAATGCCTCAATAAAATCCGCGATTGCACAATAAAATCAAACCCAAAGAACATTCCACAACACATTCTATAATTTCAATGGAAAAATTACAAGAAGAATTTACTCATCAAATACCTTCGCGGAAAAATGGTTTAAATATGAAAGGATATCGTTACCCTGGACACATGGCTCGAAATCCACACAAATATTCGACAACTAATTGCAATTGCCATAAAGAAAGCATCACAACAATTATCAACGCCGTAATACAACAGAATTTGAGTGCGTTTGGACAAAACCCATTGCACATTCCCATGTCACACAAGATAATTATATTTAACACACGCAATATGCACACAAAATAAATTTATCTGATCTTATTGCAAAACCAACTTGCATCTAAGATCAACAAACACATCAATTTATACATGCATTAACTACGGAAACTAACACAAATTACTTTCTATCTACGAAATAAGAAAGTTGCCAAGGACATAAGGCAAATAAGGATAGCATTCCCGTTTTCCCACGTCGTGTCGAGTTGGAGATGGAATCATTACGAATAGATACTGCAGGTATCATAAAGCAATTAGAGCTCCTAAAGTGGGGAAAAGCACCTGGCCCGGATGGTATTCCAGTAAGAGTATTTTCAGAGTATGCGGCAGAAATCGGGCCATTTCTGTCTGATATATTCAGTAAATCCCTAGAAGAGCGAAAAGTGCCTTCAGACTGGAAAATAGCGCAAGTAACTCCGATTTTCAAGAAAGGTGATCGCAGCGATCCTGGAAACTATCGTCCCATATCTATAACATCTGTTTGTAGTAGAGTTATGGAGCATATTATATGCTCGAACATTATGAATTTCCTAGATGAAAATAATTTGCTTATAACAAATCAACACGGATTTCGGAAGAAAAGATCATGTGAAACACAGCTGGCCCTATTTACACACGATGTAATGAAAGTTATTGATGCAGGTTCACAAGTAGATGCAATTTTTTTAGATTTTCAGAAAGCCTTTGACTCTGTGCCACACAACCGCCTTTTAGCGAAACTACGAGCGTACGGTATATCGGATCAGCTTTGCGAATGGATAAAGGATTTTCTAACTGGTCGATCGCAGTATGTCGTTGTTGAAGGAGAAAGTTCTTCTAATCTAGATGTCACATCGGGTGTACCTCAAGGAAGTGTAATAGGACCACTTCTTTTTTTAATTTTTATAAACGATCTCGGAGACAAAGTGAAAAGCCTTTTTAGATTGTTTGCTGATGATGCGGTTATTTATAGGGAAGTAAGGAATTTGGCCGATTGTTTAGCAATTCAGCGTGATCTGGATGTTATTTTGGCATGGTGCGCTGAGTGGCAACTCACACTAAATTGTAAAAAGTGTAAGACAATGAGCATAACTAACAAAAAGAATCCAATTGTTCAGAAATACGAGGTAAACAGTTCAGTTATTGATGTGGTCGATTCTATGAAATATTTGGGAGTAACAGTACAAAGGAACATGAAATGGGACTTACATATTAATACGTTGGTAGGTAGAGCTAATTCTAGGCTGCGGTTCCTAGGTCGAATTTTGAAAAATTGTAATGAACAAACAAAGGAGATAGCGTACAAATCTCTTGTACGTCCACATTTGGACTATTGTTGTGCCATTTTGGATCCGTTTCGTAAGGGGCTGATTGAGAGTACAGAGAAAGTACAGAGAAGAGCCGCTCGATTCGTGACCGCTTGCTACAGTCCTTATGAAAGCGTTACGGAACTGATTAGTAAACTAGGCTGGAGTCTCTGGTAGATAGACGACGCACGTTTCGTATAAACTTATTGGTAAACATGCGTACTCCCAATTTCACTTACGAGTGTAGTGAAATACTTCGTCCACCAACCTATTTGGGTCGGCATGACAGGAAAGATAAAATTAGAGAAATAAGGTGCCGCACTGATTCTTATATGAATTCCTTTTTTCCTCGTACCATTAGGGATTGGAATGCACAACAAAGAGATTAGGTTTGGTGCTGAGCACCCTCTGCCACCCACAGTTTTGTGATTTGCAGAGTATATATGTAGATGTAGATGTAGATGTAGACATAGTGCTGTCTTTCGTTCATAGCATAATTAATTTTTGCAATTAATAATCGAAAAGCCCCACTTGGTTCGCCATTGTAACGTTCTGACATCATTACCTGATTTAAAATTATAATTAATTTTATTATTTTATTTTATTATCATGAAAGGTAGAACTTGCTTGAATACTTTATACGAGAAATCACAAATGGTTTTATTTCAATTAATCACATGACATACATAACAAAATTCGTTAAAATTAATTAGTTGTCCTTTTGTGGGCGCCAGGGTATTTTATATAAAATACACAAAATTTAAACAGTAAACAAATTCAACATTTTGACTATTCACTTCTGAATGAAATGTTTGCTCCGGGCTATGAGTTCTTATCTGCAGGGTCGTAGCTGGGCAATACTATGAACTTGAAAGTCTAGCTAGCACAGTGTCCTTCATTGGCGATGTATAATTACCGAATGTACATGTCTGCCGCCACACATTGGATGACGGTCTTCTCTGCTATGGACCAGTGTAGCACAGTTCCTCAGATGTCGTCCTTTGCCTGAGCTCATCTGCTCAAACAAAATAGCGGGTGTCCGGATCCAGGTAGCAGCAACAGTCCCACTCACGAATAGAGAGTCCACATCGACCGATCGTGAATGCCAACCAGCCCTGAATATCTCTTCCCTCGTTCGTCGTGCCACATGCAAAAACAGAAAACTCTCGCCGATCACCCTGTTTGTCTACCTGGCAAGCACAAATCTCCCCTCCATTAGGCACTCACTATTCCCCTCGCTAATTCTAGGAACCGGCCTGCTGGCATTCCTCAGATCTGCCGCTCCACACTTGTACAATGTACACTGCGCCCAAACGCCCACTAAAATATTCCACATTTTAAATAATAAACATATAGTTTATTAATGTAACTAGCGGTCACAAGACGCGTTCGTTACAGTAGAAAACGTCTGATATCTCTCTCTCTCTCTCTCTCTCTCTCTCAGTATTTTCTTTTCTTTCTGAACTTTGGTTTCTGTAAATGTTTTCTGCGGTGATTTGTTTCTGTCCTTCCTTGAAACTTCCACTAATTGCGAAGATGTTATCTTTGTTGGTGACCCAAAAGTTCACTGCTTGACTTCTTGAATAAATATTTGCTGTCGTGCTACCTCGTGCATATTTAGACTGTTTTTTTTTATATGAATGCATATAACCTATCATATAAAATCCATGACGCAATTCAAACTTAATATATTAATGTTTTAATAATTTGACCACACACTCACCGCGTACATGTGGATGATTTTTCTACACGTGGATTATGAGTGTAACATTGTTTTACGTACCTATACGAAGCTAGAAAGAACCCGAAGCTTCACTTTTACTACAGGAACGAGCATAGTCTATCACAGTGGCGCATTTAAACAGAACCCATGCTTTGTTTTGAGGTTCAGGGTTCTGGTAAGCAGATTACCTAGTGTGTTCGCTCACTTCATATGCCATCGCTTTAGGCAGTTTCGTTGAAATGCGTGTCTCGGTTTTGCCCACAGACAAACAAAACTTTCCTCACTTACCTAATGTTTTGACTTTGTATCAGGTGGAGCTGTGGTACTTAACAGCATATAAAAAAAAGAAACGTTCGCTATACGTTTATCGCTGGCATAAGCTATCACTGTGTCAATTTCGTTAAAATTGATGAAGCCCCGTTGGACGCTACTGGCTTCTGCCGAATGCCTCTCGTTACAATCGTAGACTAAATTATCTGGAATTGGAGGCAGCGATTTGAATCGTTTCTGACTGCTATGATGTGCGGCACGAATCACGGGTTCTATTCAGTTCATTAGAGGCTCTTGACAACCGAAACATTGTAGTCGAATATCCGCTGCCGCGGCGAAGCTCAGAGCGTTCTGAAGCTTTGACGGCAGTAACCCACGACCTCCACACCTGTTCGGCATTAACATCCT
>CM061919.1:274472995-274706203 GCA_031002005.1 Vandiemenella viatica
TGTAATGTCCCCATAAATTAATGAAGAACTTTATAATGCGTCCATGCTTTGGATTCCTTTTAGTTTTTCCTTGGCTCAGTGCTTTATGCTTCACGGCCAGGAGACAAGAGTTTGTGGGAATGTTCGAAGTTAGTAACACTAACATAGTTTAGTTATTTAAAGATGAATGAGATTAAAAATAATGATAACAACGCCAACCTGGACTACACTGCATAAATTTACGATGAGTTAATGAAATTCACTTTCATCTCTCGTAGTTCTAGGGTACAAAATATATTTAAGGATAGTGCAACTTTCCTAACCAGTGGCGGCTCTAGACGTAGTGCCACTGTGACATGTCACTACCTCTAATCATGAATAAATAAATTAAAAAAATAAATGCAGTGAAAGAAAAATAAATATTTATAAATGCGGCATTCTCTACTCTACAGCTAGGGAAAGTAATGAACTCCATCTGTTGGCCACATCAGTGAACTGTTTCGCTGTCCTGGAGACAAATCTTGGTTGGCACAGATCGCGCATGCGCTCTAGCGTTTTCGTGGAAATATTCAAGGTCGGGGGTTCGATTTGTTAATGGGGAATGGAGACAACTTCGTTCTGTCACACGCTGCAGCTCGATAAAGTTAGTAATACTGCCGGCAGAGTGTACCAGCTGCCGTTTTTGTAGCATTCAACTAACTATCCACTGGAACAGTGCTTCAGCCTGTTCGCTCATTACTGGTGGTCCGCGAACATAGTTCAGGAGTTCCACAGGCATAATATCATAAATTCTGGTACCATATTCGTACTGTATAAGGCTGTATGCCCAACATTTAAAAGCCTTGAATATTTCAATGACCCGGCAGGATGAGAATACAACAGCATTGTTTCTACAACAGTCTATTCACTTCCATGTGGCGTCTAGAGATTAAGTAAATGACGGTTTACTAAGGGTTTTAAATGGGTATGAGGAACCGCGGTAGTTGATAAGATTGGTACCGCGAGTGGTGAAGTAAATAGAAATAAAAGGCATACGGTCTAGCGTCTTTTATTTTGGTTTATGTATGTAGGCCTGTGGTATAGTGTAGCGCCCATCCTGTAGTAACATTATTATTTATCTGGTTTGGTCTGATTAACATGTAATTAACTTTTAATAGTTCACATCCAGTGTTATATCTGCGTTTTCATAGGATTCAAAACGTGGTTTTAGATTTATTATGTTATAATGGTACATTTTAATAACAACAAAAAAATTAGGCCCAGGGTGGAAGACATTAAAAAAAGACAGACGAAAAATTGCGGAGGTGACTGGCGACGGAGGAAAGGAAACTCAGAAGAGGAAAATGAAGTTGCGCAATCGTCGTCCATAGTCGGCTGAAAAAAAAGAAAAAAAAAAGGCCTGTGTGAGTTAGTGGCCTACAGCATTATATTTGAAAATTTACTGGTCCTCGGGTTGAAAAAGGTTTGGATACGGTGCCCTAGAAGCTTTGTCAATGCGAGCAGGCAATATTGTTTTTTTTTTCTTAGATTCTCTGAAGGAGAATTACATAAGTTTATGAATGCACGTAACAGGAAACGATTCTCAAGAGAAATGTGTTCCACTGCCGTCGTGGTCATCGAAGACAGTGCCGATGAGAAAGTATGGGGTCCTAAGCACTCTCAAAAATTTTGATTCCCTCTGTTTTTGAAATTAATTATATGTATTTTATAAGTTCAAAGAAAGGTTTTGTAGATGATTAATAGAATTTATCATATTTTGAAAAACACTTTTATTTATCGTACACTACTACGAAACAAAAAAATTAATTTCCATGCTTTTCATATAATTTTGATTGTTTTATTCTGGATGATTTTATTTTTTATTATTTTTATTTAGTAAAAAAAGTGAACTTCCAGGGAGCCTTCAAAAATCAGGGGCTCCAGGCTACTGCCTAGTCCTACCTTTTGGGTAATCCAACACTACTTGTAGATCAACTTGTCGGTTTTTGGTTAATCACTAAATAGTTTACCGTTTGGTCCAATTTTAAAACATTTATAAATGATTAATTTTAAAATCATTTAATTAATCCTGCAGTAATTGCAGGTAATGAGACTTTCACACGTTACAAATCTTTATATAGCGAAATTCTTACACTGAGCTGTTTTTCACCTATCACTTCAATGATGATCAGTAAGCCGCGGAAACATTCAGTGGCGGATCCAGGGAAGGAGAGGGCTAGGGGGCTTAGGCGCCCCCCACCCCCAAAAGCACCAAGTGACATGGATTTTGGGAGCCTTTTTTTTTGCTGTTCTTATAATGGCGGAATTCTGGAGTAATGAGCCCCCCAAACCAAATCCTAGCCCCCCCCTCCCCGCCAATCAAACCAAAATCCTGGATCCACCACTAGAAACATTTTGTTGTTGTCACTACCTGAGGAAATCACTTCGGCCGCCACTGTTCCTAACAGTCATCATATAGCTAGGTGAAACTTTCTGACGAATTTTTGTGACTAGCTACGTATTGGTGATTTCATTTTAATGTCTCCATTTTATTCCTCGATAGTTTTTAACTCATATGGCATTTACTTTCTGTTACTATAAAAGCGTCTCACGTAATTACAGATCTTTTAGCGCCAGAGCGACTTAGAGGCTGAAGCGTCTGACTGGAGACTGAAAGGTCCCCGGTTCGAATTTCCGTATCGGTGGTGGATACTCATAGGCATGTGGCCAGACATAGCTTGCTGTGAAGTTTTCATGGTTCATTTTTCTACGTTAAACTGCAGGTGCCCTTAAGTAAGATAAGGAAGGAAGGAACTAGCCACCCTATCTCCAATATATCTCCTTCGGTAAGGTTAAAACCAGAAACTTAAAGTACTTCACTTTTAATTGTGCGCGCTAAGAGTGAGTGGCTGTTAGAGGATTAAACTCCGCAAACAACGCAGTAGCGTTAAAGCAGCGTCGTTGATGGTTGTACGTAGAGCTTGAATCGAAAATTTACTGCCGCTGCTGCATAGTAATAAATTATTTAGGTGGAATATACCGATTCCACTAGGATCATCTTGTACTAAGAAATGTTCCCAGGATGGATGCAGAGGTGTTTCCTAGTGACCAAGACCTACTAACTGCGATAAGTTCGGCGAAAGAAGTTTGTGACGGCGAGTGTTTTGGACAAAGTTTTGTGCATATTCTTACGGCTCAGACCGAGCGTGGTGGGTGAGCGGTTAACTCTCTGGCCTCGCATTCGGGAGGACGAGGGTTCGAATCCCGTCCAGGTATCCAGATTTGGGTTTTTAATGGTTTACCTAAATCATTCCAAGCTAATGCCGGGATGCTTCCTTCAAAAAGGGGATGGCTGAATACCTTCCCGTTCCTTGTCTCCAGTCACACTCCGCCTCTAATGACCTCGACTTCGACGAGGCGTAAAGCCATAAGTAAAAAAATCTTAAGCCCAGTACGTTTTCCTTTACTTTAGAATTACCGTTAATATTTTCTATCGCAGAGACTAAATGCTGATGTGCGGCATCCAATTGGTTCTTTGTGCTTTCAACGCCTCGCAGAATATTGATGAGAGACGGTTCGAAATAGTTTCATCTCCTACTAGCAATCATTATACAAGAAATATTATTTCATAAAGTTTGGTCAATAGCAGGAACTTTTCGTGTGCGTCAGAAGCCTGGACTCCTGATGGAGCTGAAATTACTACTAGAAGATGTATGCGTTGAAAATGGCAGTGGTTCAAATACACCTTTCTGAGTTGTTCATCATTACCAATTGTTCGCTATGGTTGCTAGCAGGAGGCAAGATGAAAATGTAATGACCCAAATCCAGGGAACTGAGGTTGGTGCTAATAGTCATGTAGATATGGTGAAAAGCGTAAGCGCAACAAAGAAATGTTAACATGAGACGTTCTAAATCATTTGATTGTAACTCATAATTGCCTGCGTTTACCATTTACGAAGTTATATTCCTATTTTGAGGAAAAATTGCATCTGGGACCAATTCTAGAGCGTTTTCTGTCACGTGACCAGAGGTAAGAAAAGTATAATTTTTATTTCGCTTTTTAATTAAAAACAATCCACTTTTATTTTCAAAATTAGCTTCGTGAAGCATTAATCTACGAGAATGAGTTCAATTTACAATATTTTTTTAATACCGTCAAATAGCCTATTGTTGCTGTCAACATACAAGCACGATAACAATAAACCAAGATAGCCACGGCAAACAACAGTCATGATAAGGAGCAAAGTTTACATCTAGCTGGCATCATTAGACAAGTGGCTTCAGCTAGTACATGCTCTGAAGAAAAAGCAAGATGTGCGACTACACACCCTAATAACAGCAATGTTAATAGCAAGTCGGAAAGAACCAGTAAATGTTTCAATTTAGGATTATGTTAAATGTTTGTAAACTAAGTTTTGTCACCAGTTTTGAAAGTGTATGAAAGAGTGATGTTTCACTACTACTTCCGTGACGTTGAACGATTCTCTTCAGTCGTCGTTGCTCCTGTTCTTGCAGGATCTTTTTCCGGCCGCAGCGATGTCGGAATTTGATGTTTTACCGGATTCCCGATATTCACAGTGCACTCGTGAAATGGTAGCAGGGGGAAATTCCCAGCTTATCGCTACCTCGGAGATGCTGTGTCCCATCTCTCGTGCGCTGACTAAACACCACGTTCAAACTCATTTAAATTGTGATAACCTGCCATTGTAGCAGAAGTAACCAACCTAACGCCTGCGCCAGACACCTGTTGTCTTATATAGGCATTTCCGACCGCATCGCCGTACTCTGAGTGTTTACATATGCATGCCTATACCAGTTTCTTTGGCTCTTCAGTATATATTTCTTCATTCTTTCCTCATGTGATTTCTGGAGGGTAAGAATTTGAGTTTAATTTTAGACAATTAGTAATCAGAGTCAAATTCTCCTGCTTCTTATTACCATGACCTTCACGATTTTTTTCATATTCCTTTGGGAGAATGCTACAAGATCCAGAAACTTTGGTCAGACCATTGCTCGAATATGGTAGTGTAGTATGGGACCCTCATTTTACGTATCAAATACAGGAGTTGGAGAGGGTGCAAAAAAGGGCTGCTAGATTTGTTTCTGGAAATTATCGCAGAATGCAATCAGTGACGGATATGATAAAGGAGCTGGAATGGGATTCATTGCAAGACAGGAGGAGGATGAGGAGGGTCATGGGAGTATACAGGGCATATACTGGCGATGAGGCATGGAAAGATATTGCAATAGGTATGAAAAGTAGTTCATGGAAGGGAAAATATGACCATGACCATAAGCTGGCACTTGATTTCAGGCTCAAGGGTGTGGGAAGATTCTCTTTTTTAGCTAAGGGTGTCAGGGATTGGAATGAGTTACCAAGAGAAATGATGAATAATTTACCAAAAACTTTGAAAGAATTTAAAGATAAAATTTGTAGAGGGCAGATCTTAGTAGGTGCAAGATAGGGGGGAAGATGGGTGTGTAGGGAAATTGCCACCGGACCCTGTGCTCCATTGTAATTAAATTAAATTCACTTAACATCGGATTTTGAGATATCCAAGTTTTAGATTTTCTTAAAGAAAGTTGAAATTTTTTTATAGATATTAATTAACTGCATTCCATTTTTATTCATTCCTTGGTGTGCTGGATATTTTCCTACTATTGCTGTGTGAATTCTTTCTCTATATGGGCACTGAAATCTCCAAATAGCATCACAACATTTTATTTGAATTTTTGATATTTCATCATATAAAAGAGTCCAGAATAATTCTACTTTGGTTAGATTCTTTTTATTATTTTCATTTATTGGTGCATAGCAATTAATGAAAGCATATTTTTTTTGCATTTAATTACTAAAAGAGACATTCTTTCTTATCAAGATTTGAATTCTATTAGATTGTCTATTAATCTTTTAAGAACATAAAAAGCTATATCAAGCTAAAAAATTCCCTTCATAATTTTAATTGCAGATTTACACTTACAGATTCTATAATCCTTTGTTTCAGTGAAATTCTAATCCAAAACAGTGCTTTAATATAAATGTAATATTTTTGCCATCATCCTGACCGGAAACATTTTAATCTTTTGTGCAGTTATAACTTTTTGTGGTGTCAGCGAATCAGCAAGAATTAACCTAAATTCTTACAACAAAGAAAAGTTATGTGGCGCTTTAATTTTAACTTAGGAATAAATATGATGTTTTTTGTGTGGTGTGTAATAATAAACAAATACTTCCAGTTAGATCATGTTGCGGTAAAGCGGAAATTTCATAAAGAAATCCAAAATGTTAGGGTTCTCAGAGGGGCCAACCTCAACTCGGACCACTACCTATCTAAAGTGAAATTTAAGATCATCCCTAAGAGTAACTGTCAGAGGAAAAACCGTGCACGAAGGAGATATGATCCAGAGAAAATAAAGGAGAAGAAGGAAGAATGGAGTCAGATAACCAGCGAACTAGAAGGCCAGGGCTGGAAACAGTTGGAGAAGAGTCTTATAACTAAGGCAGAAGAGTTTGCTTCGGTCTCCAGGATTAAGAAGCACAGGTGGTGGAACGAGGAGTGTGATAGACTACTTGATCTGAGAAAGAAGGCGTGGCACATCTGGCAAACCGAAAAGGATGAAAGTTTCTGGCAGCACTTTGTGGAAACTAAGAGGATGGTGTCCAAGGAGATCAAGAAAGTAAAGAAGGTTCAAGAAGACTAAATACTCAGTAAGATTAATGACGACTTTACTAAGAACAACATGAGAAACTATTATCGGATCTTCAGAGAAGCTCAATAAATACAACCCCCCAACCCTCCAACTTCAGGATAAAAAAGGGAACATGGCATATAGTAATAGGGGCAACTGTCAGATACTGGCAGACTACTTCAAGGAACTCCTAAATTGCGAAGAACCACTCCAAAAGATGGTGTTCGATGATGGAAAGAAGTCTTCCACCAACCCTGACTCTAAGCCCCCATCTATAAGTGAGATCCAGACAATTCTGACTCACATGGAAAATTTTAAGGCATCAGGGGAAAATCAGATAACAGCCGAATTATGGAAATATGCTAGTAAAAATGCAATTATCTCACTCCATAAATTTTTTTGAGGAGATATGAAAGAAAGAAGTGATTCCAGAGGAATGGAAAATGGCCCTGATACCCTCTACACAAAAGAGGCTCTAAATCTGATCCAAACAACTACAGAGGGATTTCTCTGGTGGATGTGACCTATAAGATATTGTCCAGAGCATTACTTGAACGAGCAGAATCCCAGTTGGACTGCCAAATCGAAATCGGGGAGCATCAAGCAGGGTTCAGGAAAGGAAGGTCTTGCCCTGAACAGATCCTAAACCTCAGAAACATTTTAGCATACCACAAGCAGAGGGCGAAACCATATATAGTGACTTTTGTGGACTTCCAAAAAGCTTACGATTCCATAGACAGAGGGTCGCTATTCAATATTTTGGAGGAATTTGGCTTGGACAGGAAAACCCTGAATATCATCAAAGAAACCCTCACAAATACGACCTCAAAAGTTAGATTCATGGGTGAACTGTCAGAACCTTTTGAGATCAGAACAGGGGTCCGGCAAGGGGATGGCCTCTTTTCCCTGTTGTTCAATTGTGCACTCGAAAAAGTTGTGAGAGAATGGAATGCAAGAACCAGAGGAGGAAATAAAGGAGTTACGATTAACTGTTTGGCATTCGCTGACGATATGGCGATGCTCGCAGAAACATGGGAGGAAGCCAAAGAACAAATCGACAAATTACAAGAGCAGGCAGGGAAGTTAGGACTGAAGATTTCTTTCGAAAAAACAAAGATTATGGCAAATATACCAGACACTCCTACGAGAGTCCGAGTAGGAGCTCATAAAATAGAGGTGGTTAGGAGTTTCAAGTACCTAGGGGAATGGATTGAATGGAACAACCTTGAAGGTAAAACAATGGAAGCGAGAAGGACCAAAATGGAATTAGCCTTCCAGAAGACCAAAAACACTTACAATAAGAAAAGCCTCTCTTGTAACACAAAGATAAGTCATTACAACACAGTAATTAAGCCGGAAGCACTCTATGCAGCAGAGACACTAGTCATGGGGAGGAAAGGACAAATGGAGAAATTGGAAATCAAAGAGAGGAAAATTTTGAGGAAGATTATGGGTCCCAAATTCCAGAATAACAAATAAGTTTTCTACAGAAACCAAGCCCTCTACGCAAAGTCCGAGAGACTCTCGGTAACCATGAGAAAAAGAAGGATTGATTTCTATGGACACATATTCCGAATGAATCCTAACAGACTAACAAACTTCTTTTATAAAAAAAAGACTAAGCCCAACTGGTTTAAGGAAGTGGAAAAGGATCTGAGAGAACTCCAGATTACCGAAGTGATGTTAAAGAATGGTACAGCCAAGACCGTGACCAAAGACAAAGTAAGAGGTTCCAAGTTGCGATAAACACCAGAAAACTGATTCAAATATCAGAAGAGGAAAGAATGAAGAGATCAGATAGAATGACGAAATACTGGGAGAAGAAGAAAACGCAAGCATCAAAGAAGTGATTGATCTGTCGTACCCCAAAGATGGGTGATTCGAAAAAAAAAAAAAACTTATTTTTGTTTTGTTTACTTACACATTGATAAATTCCAACTCAGTATTGTCAGTGTCATTGTTACTTGTGCAACAGACCTAATTATCATATGACTTTTTATTTAAATGTTGTAAATAATTTAAATATGTTAATAAATCAATATTTATGAGGTGTCAATATGAAATAAAAATGTATCAAAAAGTATTTTGTATTTATCAGACAGAAAATAAATTTGAACAAGTATTTCAAATAAGCAGGGCCGTAACTATAAACTTGGTGGCCCCGGGGCAAATCTTCATAGTGAGGCCCTTCATTATTTATTTCTGTTTATATGCATGGGGGTTTATTCCCTTTCGACAAAAATTTGTTTTGATCTATTGGTCCATGCAATGGTAACAAAACTTAATTGATCCAGCCGCATGTCTGAGAAATCTTCAAGCATCAGATTCACCAGGAAAATCTACGATTACATAAAACTGGCTACATAGGCAAAATGTTAAGTATTTATCTAGATATACAATTAAAAATTATTAAATGGATTATTTTTATGATACAAGTTTTGGAAATTTAAATATTCAGTGCTTATGGTTGTAAAAAGAATAAGGTAAAAAGAATACAAAAGGACAATTTTTAAAAAGAGTGTATGTTTATTAAAAATTTATAAAATATCACATTAAAAATACATGGTAAAATATTTGCTACACTGTTGTTAACATAAAAAATTAAAACATTAACTTTTAATATGATTAAACTACCGGAAAATTTCTAATTGATAATTTAAAGACTTTTCTAAATAAAAGTTTAAGATAGATTAAAGATATAGTTATAATAGATGTAAATTAAGTTAGTCAAAATGCATACATTGCTTAAAAGACAAGGAATCAGTAACTGATGCATGGAAAGTAGTGTAGATTTAAAAGATTAGCTCCATTTGATTATTTTTTAAACATTTGTTTCATAAGTTTCAAAGAAGCGTATTCATCATTTACTTTGTCAATGTTGATTTGTTGAGCTCGATCATTCTCATTTGAAAGCAAAGCTAAGCTGCCGAGTCTTTCTTGAGCCATTGTACTTATCAAGTAATTTTTGATCAATTTAAGTTTAGAAAAGTAGCGTTCAGCCTTTGATACTGTGACAAGAACAGTCAAATACATGATGCACGCTGTGCAAACATCTCGATAGCTTGATGAAAGCAAACTGTGGTCAACTATTATATAATTAGCAAATTTTTCCAGTTTGCTTTGAAATGAATTTCTCACTAAATATAATTGTGAATGAAAGGCTGGACTCAAATCATTTGGAAACTTATTAACGAAATCAACTGCTTGTTTGTGGATATCACTTTCACATGCATTGGCTAAAAAATCAGGTTGTATCACTTAATAAGTGTCAAGAACAGCTTTCATCCCTTCAAACGGTGATCAAGTTGAGTACAAAGAGTGTCTACCATTGAATAGAACAGTGGTACCTAAATGGTGGTCCGCGGAACCCTGGGGTTCCGTAGAAGGGTCACAAGGGTTCCGTGTTCCTTCCGAGAATTTAATAAAATATTTAATTTAATTTAATTGCAATGGAGCACATGAAAAGAGTCATAACCACGCTGTGGGAAGGCTATCATGGTTCTGCTTCCATTTGTGATGCCTTGCCGGTGCGAAACTGGTTTTTAGCTTACGCTTATAAAAATTGAGGTCCATCGAAAAAAATGTATGATCAATTAGGGTTCCGTGGCCAAAAAAAATTGAGAACCACAGGAATAGAACACAGTGATTCGAAAACAAGATTTTGGGTCTATTAATCGCTCGTCTTCTCAACTCATCAAAGTGTTTTTTTCACTTTCGTTAGTCTGTTCTGGAGAAATTCTTTGTTTATTCCCCATCCAATACAAACATCTGGTTTAAAAAACCTGGCAGACCACTCGGTTTCCTTCCACAGCATCCTTTTATAGAAAATTAAGGTTATATGCAGCGCAGTGCACAAAGTATGCGTATGGAGCTTTTTCTTTAATATGCTGCTGCACTACACTGTATGCCCCACTCATGACTGCAGCCCCGTAGTAGCCTTGTCCACGACATTTGGTAAAATCCCAGTTTTTCTCTTCCAATGAAGTAAGTATTTCTTCTGCAAGATCTTGGGCAGACTGAACTTTTACCTCTCTAAAGGATACAAAAGTTTCACATATTTTGATATCAATAGCTTCTTCATCATTAACTATTTTGACAAACCTGTAAACTTCAATTAACTGATCAACTTTAGTAGTATCAACTGAGTAGTATCTAAAATCAATGAAAAAAAAAAAAAAAAAAAAAACAAGCAGTCTTGAAGCTCAACGTTAATTTCATTTTTGATTTCTAATGCTAATAAGTGCATTCTGAATTATGGACTGAGGTATTTCACAGTCCCTTGCTTACGCTGAATCAATTCTTTGCAGTACTGGGTCATATTTTGACAAGAGCTGAACTATCGAGAGAAAGTTTCATTTGTTGCTACAGTCTAAATTTTCACTAGATCCACGAAATGCGAGATTACATGTTGCAAGTTGATATGTGTGGTTGCAACTAAGGACTCAGTGGGAAGCATGTGGGAGCATGGTTATAAAGTGCAAACCTTGTTCAAACATTTTATTACAAGATCATGGTCAACGATTAAACTTATACAGAATATCACAAATAATATAATACATAAGAAAGCTTCGATCTTGCAGATTATTATCTTAATAAATCCTGTACCAATACAAATATATGTTAATGCGATGACATCCTTGTTAAGCCATGAGAATATCCCTAATCACAATATCTCCACTTGTATTAAACAGAAAATCCTTACGTGCTTGGAAACGTAATATAACAGGGCAGGCTCTTACCAATTTACCATCATATAACAAATTTACAGCTAGTACCAAACACAAATTTGTACACAGGAGGCAAAATACAACAATTATTTTAAACAAACAGGAATCAGTTTACCTTAGCGTCCTTCAGATTAACCTTAAGAATCAAGTTCTTACCAAAAGGTTCTAACACACTATAGTGTGTACACGCCGGCGCATAAGTCGTTACCACCCACACACACTGATAAGGTAGCGGGAACGATTAGCACCACATATCGGGGAATTTTGTCCATTCCCATAACAAAATTATTAAGCACAATTAACAAGAATGCAGTAAGCGACGGACTTTGTAGTTGGGATCATCAGGTATACTACCTCAAATACCCGATAGTACCAGAAAATGGCAATTTATCACCTCGAAGCCACCGCCAGCCCCGCCCGCTGCCATGCTCCCAATCGGCGGAAAACCACTCACAAACATAGAGCGCAGCGGAGGAATTCCCTCGATTAATGCGAGTGAGGAACGGTCTCGGTCGGGTCACAAATCCACATCATGCGGTACTTCCAGGCCGCCGGGTCAAATTACAAGTCCTCGCTTACACCAGCAGACCTCTAACGTCGCAGTCAATTAGGGAAAATATTAGACCCAACGAACCAATCCGCTGCTGCCGACCGACTGACTACCCGGTTTCGTGTCCCCGAAAATCAACTCCATCAGCCGGTAGAGGGCACCATCAGAGCCACAGCGCGCTCTCACAGGCGAAACTAGCACGCGGGCTCTGCAGGAACCAGCATCAGAAGACAATCGAGGGCGGGGAAAATAAACAATGCGAGCCGAGCACTGCTCACAAGTGTTAAGGTCACATTTAGGATTCTTTCAAGAACTTTTCGCCAAAAGCTTCTTTCACTCTCCAAATTATAGCAATAGCTCCCTGCACATCCCAGCATATACTTGACTCATCACTGGGCAGGCACCTGGCGCGACATGACACATTCGACTCGACATTCTGTTGTCTGGTCTAGAGCTGCTTTTGCGTGCGAAGAGTATGGAGTATATGAACGGAAACGCAAAACATTTATTCTAGCACTTTGATGAATTTTTTTATTGTTAACTTTTAGCTATGTGTTGAGTATTTTATAGGAAGTTAAATTAGATATTAAAATACAATAGTTTTTTAACCATCAGTTTGGGGCCCCTCGGGCTTGGGGGCCCCGGGGCAGTGCCCCGGCGGTAGTTATAGGCCTGCAAATAAGATACAAAATACTTTTCACATCAGGATATTTTAAATACAAAATGAAAATAAGTTTTTGAATTTGTGTTTATAGGAAATGTAGTTCAAATAACGCATATCTCCATATTATAGCTCACTGTATCAAAAGCCTTGGAAAGAACTAGTGGCACACCTAGGGTTGCCAACTATAGGACTATAATTTCTGGGGTAAAAAAAGTTTTTTTTAGTGATACAGGATTATAATTTCCGGGACATTTATGGGGTTAAAAAGTAATTTTAGTGGTATGTTTAAGGAGTAAACAAATGTTCAAATTATTTAAAAAATTATGTATATAAATATATATATTACGCCATAGTTGAACAGTTTGTATATACTGTCTCCAGTTGTCGGTAAGGTGGAGCGCTCCTCTACCTCCCACTATGAGCGTGGCATTGCCACTGTGACTTCTTAAGTTTGAGAAAAAAACTGGCGTACAGGAATTTCGGGACAGTAACGCTTAATTCCTGGACACAGGACCAGACACAAAATTCTGGAACGTTCCCGGCCATCTGGCAACCCTAGGCACACCACCAACTTGGCCTCCCTTGTTCATTTCACCCCAAATACCTTGCTCATAACCCACCAGATTAGATTCAGGTGACTTTGTGCCTAACGCCATGTTGCTGAATTGAAAACCAGCAAATCATTCTAGCAATTTATGTACCACCAATATGAAACTAATTAGTATGAATTTCAAACCATATTATTGCACTTCATTTATGGACCTTTACCATCACACTTTTTCTGTGCTGTGGTAAGCAGCAGGACACCCATTCCGACTATAAATAATATTTCAAATTAAGTTCCAATATTTTATCCCAATATCTTTAATGTATATGTACATAGTAATATTTATACCAGCCTGTTTAAGTTCTTAACTTTCTTAATTCCTTGATAATTTTATCAGGACCTATTTCTTTTTTTTTTTTTTTTTTGTCTGCTCATGTCTACATGCTTGAAGCTCCTCCTCTGATACATTCTTTTCCGTACCGAGGTGAAAGTTCACGATGGTACCACTAAACCACTAACTTAATATCTCTGCCTTTTTCAAATCCCCAGCAACTTCTCTATTGCATGGTGACACCTTACTGTGTTTATATTAGATTATATGTTTGTAATCTTTTTATAATGAAAGTTTCTGTTTTGGCAGAGAATTGTGATCTGAACCAAAAAAAAAGTTGGCAGTGTTGGCACCCTGAGAAAATTTTGGGATCAACAACAAATCTGATTTGGAATAGAAACAAGAATGACAACACCCACAACTAGTACACTGGGCAACTCATTTTATAAAAAGTGAGACCGTGAGAACAGTAAAATACCTTGTAATTGTTGTGGAAAATAAAAAGATGTTGCTAATCACAGTATGCTTGCAGAAATTAAATTGTAAGAAATTTATAGCATAAAAATCTACAATTTTCTGAATACTATTTAACTAATGTGTTGGAATTCTATCATAACAAATCAAGCATTTTCTTTTCTTTTGTAGTGACTAAATCTACCATTACAGTGCCAAATCCATATGAGAGTCACCGAGCTATTTATTTATCAATCTTGTTTCATGGATCCCTGCTGAGGAAGGACCTCTGTGATGTGAAACATGTCATGGTTAATACACATTACATACAATAGGAGTTATAATCATAGTAAAAACAAGTATATATTCCACCAACAAATAAAGAGAGTAACAATAAACATTAATTTTTACAACTGAATTTTGCAAAAGTCATATTGAATAGAATTAATTAATTTGATCAAATTCTTGAATGGAGTAGAAGGAGTTGCCAATAAGATAATCTATCAGTTTTTCTTTAATATGTCTTTATTATCTGCAGACTGTTTTATACTCTTGGGAAGTTTATTAAACAGATGTATACCAGAATAATTAACTCCTCTTTGTACTAATGACAGAGATGTTTGTGTTTTGTGCAAATTATTTCTGTTTCTTGTATTGAAATTGTGTACCTGTTAATTGGAAGTAAACAGGTTAAAATGATCCATGTCAAAGCACATGAGAGGGTAGCCTATATATACTGAGAAGTCACTGTAAGAATATTGAGTTTTTTAAAAAGTTGTCTGCAAGAAGTTCTTAATTGTACCCTACATAATATCCTAATAGCTCTTTTCTGTGCAGTAAAAACTTTTTTACTTTGTGAAGAGTTTCCCCAAAAATTTATGACATATGACATCACTGAATGAAAATATGAGGAGTTAATTCTAGATCTGCTGTTAGAGAATGTTTTCATATTTCAAAGGTAGCACTACTTAATTTCTTCAGTAGTGAAGTGATTCGTTTGTGCCAACAGTTTTTCTTATCTATTTTAATACCAATAAATTTTATACTCTTTGTTTCTAATATTGTGTTATTTTTATAGCTTACTTGTAAATCTGGCTGTGCATAATTTTTTGTTTTAAACCTAATATAATGTGTTTTTTCAAAATTTAATTTTAATTAATTTGCCTTAAACCAATTTGCTACTTTACTAAGTACTTCACTTACATTAAATTCTAGATTGCTGATTGGTGTTTTTCTCACAGTCAGGTTACTGTAATCTGCAATTAAAACTCTCTTAACTTTGTGAGATAAGTTTCCAGGAAGGTCATTGATGTACAACAAAAAGAGGAGGGGTCCTAGGACAGAACCTTGTGGAATTCCATGTTTTATTTTCTCCCAGTCTGATGAAGAATCTTTACTTATTTTAGAATAAAAAATTGAAACTTTTTTGCATTCGACTTTCCATGTATGATTTAAACCATTTACCTGCCGTTCCATAAATACCACAGTATTCCATTTTCTTCAAAAATAATTCATGATTTGCACAACCAAATGCTTTCGCAAGACCAAAAAATATTCCTACAGGGCTCATTTTATTATTCAGTTCCTCAAATGTGTTATTTAAAAATGAATGTATAGCAATTTTTATAGACGATCCTTTTTGGAACCCAAATTGTGATTTAGTGAGGATATGATTTTGTGTAACATGTTTTATTACTCCACAGTACATGACTATCAAAAATCTATGTAATGAAATGGGACGATAGTTATCTACACATGTTGCTTCTCCTTTTTTAAACAGCGGTTTTACAGCTGCATATTTTAGTCTATTTGGAAACACACCTTGCATTAATGATTCATTACAAATGTGGGCAAGTACACGACTGATACAATCTGGAAATATTTTTGCTTGAAATATTGTCATAGCTGGAAGAATTTTTAGGATTTAATTGTTTCATGAGTTTATTTATTTCTGAGACTGTTACTAGTGGCAATTGCATTTCTACAAATTTATTTGGCAAAGCAGTCTGAAGAACCCTTAGGGCACTATGTGGGGATTGCTTTTCTATGGCTAATTTCTCTACAACTGAAGTAAAATGATGGATTAGAGGCACGGTGTGATACATACTCTTTTGAGAGTGTCTGTTGCACATTTCAGGTAGATGAAGGTGCTTGGTACTAAGAGAACCAGTTTATAACACCTGGTGTAATGTAGATTGGCTGGGCTATAAAAGACTCCACATTCCTCAAACATGTAAGACACTTGCAAAGTGTGTTGTATATTTTTATGCAATATCCAAATTTTGTTCATGGATGTAATGAGAATTGTTACTTAGTCTTGTGGCTAAAATAATGTTTGGTGATATTCTGAATGAGTTGAAATGTGAAGTTCATACTCCCATTCTGCATAATGTCATCAGCTGTTTCGATTATTTCTTTTGGAAACGGGAAAAAATGAAGCCATTTGAAGCCTGCCACAATTTTTATAATTAGGTCGCATTTTGAGCAACTTTAATGTCCAGTGCACCTCAGTAACTAATAAAAAGAATCCAATCGTTCATAAATACGAGTTAAACAATTCAGTTGTTGATATGGATGATTCTATGAAATATTTGGGAGAAACAGTACAAACAAACATGAAATGAGACATACACATTAATTCGTTAGTAGGTAGAGCTAATTCTAGGCTGCGATTCATAGGTCGAATCTTGAAAAGTTGTAATGAACAAACAAAAGAGATAGCGTACAAATCTCTTGTGCGTCCACATTTGGATTATTGTTGTGCCATTTGGGACCCGTTTCGTAAGGGGTATAGAAAAAGTACAGAGAAGAGCCGCTCTATTCGTTACCGCTTGCTACAGTCCTTATGAAAGCGTCACAGAACTGATTAGTAGATAGACGACACACGTTTCGTTTAAACTTATTGGTAAACATGTGTACTCACACTTTCACTTACGAGTGTAGTGAAATACTTCTTCCACCAACCTATTTGAGCCGGAATGACAGGAAAGATAAGATTAGAGAAATAAGGTGCCACACTGATTCTTATATGAATTCTTTTTTCCCTCGTACCATTAGGGATTGGAATGCACAACAAAGAGATTAGCTTCGGTGCTGAGCACCCTCTGCCACCCACAATTTTTTGAATTGCAGAATATATATGTAGATGTAGAAAATGTTTGTTAAATATTTCACAAACTTTCCCTATTTCACTATGAACAGATCCATTTTGTTCAATTTTTGTGTGTTTAGAGTGATTTGCAGATTTTCCTGTTTCAGTTTTTAGTATATTCCATACAGTTTTAATCTTATTGCCTGAATTCTCTAGTTTCTCTGATATATACCTGTTCTTGACATTTATTATATTTCTTAGTATTTTACAATAATGTTTATAATGAGCTTTCAGTGTGTAGTTATCATTCTCTTACTTTTAAGTACAGGTCCCTTTTTGTTTTACAATATACTCTAATACCCTTTGTTATCCATTCCTTACCGAGTTCATTGTTTGGAGTAATGACAACTTTCCTTTGTTTGAAACTTCCTTCGAAAAGTGTTAGAAATATATCAAGAAAGGAATCAAATTTTTCATTAACACCCTGTGCATTTTACACTTCTGACCATTGTTCATTATTTAAGGAATCTATGTAATGTTTTATATTGTTTTCATTAATATTTCTTCGATATACCCAACTTTTCTTTATCTGTTTAATAGTGTTTCTGGACTTGATACATAACAGCTGGGCATCATGATCTGAGATACCATTTATTACTGGAAGTATGTTGTAATTACTGTACTGAGAAATATCAATAAAAAAATTATCAGTTGCAGTCCTGCTATTATTTTGTATTCTAGTAGGGAAATTTACAAGTGCCATTAAGTTAAAAGGCAACATCAAGGCTTCCATATCTAGCCTCTCATTGCTGTGATTGAGAAAGTCAACATTAAAATCTCCACACAAAACTGTTGGTTTGTTATTTTTGAAACATAGTAAAAAAGGCTCTAACTGAGATAAAAACAGTCTAAAATTTCCTGCGGGGGCCCTGTAAATTGATATTACTATGAGCTCTTCCTTACCATATTCTAGTTTAGTAACACAGCATTCAAAGTGTTGTTCTATACAATACTTACTTACACCTACACTATTGCATTGAATATTATTTTTAACTAAAATGGCAACTTCCCATTTCACCATTTTAAGCAAAAGAAATGAGAACTTAATTTATAATTTAGGATGGGCAGCTGAGATGTTCCTGTCTCAGACAAATTATGTTCAATATGCACAAAACATCTACATTGATTTCTGGAATTTTTAATCTTTTCTAAGCATTGTAATGGTCCAAATTACATTTTGTGTTTGTCTAGAATGTATTGGTAATTAGCGGGAGCTGGGAAGAAGGGTGCTGGTGGATTTTCTGTAAGTGTCCAACGGGCAGTTCGTGTGAATATGTCCATTGAGCCGATGCTGTTATTCACGACCTTGTGGCACCAGCAATCCTTTGTTGGTGGAAGAAGGGTCTCTCTTTACCTGCGCGTAAGAATTTACTAAGACAAGCTCAGAATAGTCCCCTATACCGAAGCCACACTGGGCCAATGTAAAGCACCCAAGGTGAGAACGAAGCGGTTCGGAAACTAAGTTTCGGCCATTTTTATATTCATTCTGCTCTGGAGCATTAAATGTGCTAGACGTATCTTCTACTGACTGCCCAGTAGTAGTGTTAAATGTTTTTTTATTCTGTTGCTTGCATGCAGCGTGAATCAGACTAACGAGCAGCTGATGGGTTAAGCTTGGTTCTACCTGTGCTCAAATACGATACATGCATTTACTGTATCCATTTGCCCACCTGTTTTGGCGAGGAGACACGAAGCAGATGAGATAAGCATCTCGAGCCTATTACCTGACGCAGCTGTGGCCGCTTCCTGTATTCTACAAGAAACGGTATATCACATCATTCTGTTGCACGAATTATCACAAACAATGAGGAATACGGAAACCATAACATGCCCTTAAAGATAATTTCATTGCTCAATTTAACCATTCAAATGCAATCAGTGCTTTGGTGTTGTGTGACTAGCTAGCCGGCTTAATCATATTTGATTTCATACTATTTCGAGGTGAGAATGATTTTATACTACGGAATGAATGAAAATCTGTAATTTTTTTTAAGGTGTAAATAATTCTGGAATTTATATTGTGATAGATATATGTGTATAATCATTTATTTGTTTGGTTTGTTTGACGTATCATCTTCTAATATGTAGATTAAATACAATTGTTACCTAGTTAGAGATCTTTCATTTCTGGTTCCCGAACAGTAAAATTAAATATTACAAAAATATCAATAAGCAAGTTAGATGACTATTACAGCATAAAGTAATGTCATCAGTTTTACTAAATATTCCCCTTATATTTTGATGGAGAATAGTGGTCTGAACACTTTGATTCAATGAATTTAAATTGTTTACTTTATTAGTACATACTGGTATGTCAGATGGAATTTCTAATTTCAATAAGATTTGATCAGGAGGGAGGTTAATTTCTTTTAGACATCTTAATACATTTATTTTATTTACCCTAAAAAAGGCCGCGACTTAACACCACTTATAAGCAATACCTCTTTCACTTACCTGGCATCCCCTGATCTCATCAGCAATAAAAAGCAAAAGCTTCTTTTACCTCTGAAATTCAGATGGAGTCCATGGCGAGTATAACCATCCCTACCAATACAGGCCATATCTATCAAACCAAAGTGTGAATTTGCTGGCTGTCAGAGAACCCTTTCCAACAATGCATTTGTACGCCTAATGTTATGCCACATCCAGGGTTTATCATAATGCTCAAGCAAACCCACAAATTCCACATTCGTTTGATGTGTGTTCCTGGAAATGTAAGCAATGTCTTCCTTGAATAATTGAGGTCCTTATCATGACTATTTCCTGGTCACCCTACAATTACAATACAATTCTCCTTTGAGAAGCCTTTCCCTAAGTCTTCCACAATCTGCATTTGGTTTGAAAATACTGCAGACTTCATAATCTGGCCCCAAGTTAGACTGAACCATCTCACTGATTCCCCTCCCACAACAGCTTCCAAGTAACAGTACCTTCCTACATTTAGATACCCTCTGAAAATTTCTCCCTTTTACTTTACAAGATCCCAGATTGTTCAGTCCAACTTGATAGTGCTCAAAGTCACCATCTAGATCCTCAAATGGCCGAAACACATTGGATGTCTCCAGCTGGAAACCATCAGACAGACAGCGTCTCCTACCTCTCCTGCCAGAGCTGACTTCCCTCCACTCATTGTTCTGCCTGAGCCTAAGAACTGAGTTTTCAGCCTTGAGGACCTTTAAATCCCTCTCCGCAGATGACAGATCTGACTGGAGCTTCAGAATCTGCTGCTCCTGATCCTTAATTCTGCAGGAGTGACAGTTCCAGGCAATACTGACACAAGAATCACTGTTAGTAACATCTCTGCACCCCATGTGAAACCAGCGCCCGCAGTCCCGGCACGTCACTCCTTCTCTTCTATTAATAGTTTAATTATCAGAAACAGATAAAAAGGTTTACTGAAATTATCAGTATTGGAAAGAAGCAATGGAATTTTGATGGATGTTCAGCCAGACGGTGTTGTATAAACACAACATTTCTGCAGCAGGTGTAGGATAGGTTTAAGTGTTGTAAGTTGGATGTCACTGCCTATACTGGCTTAGCAGAAGTCATTAATTCATAAAATAGCAGCACTGCTACTCAGCTGGGTACCGAGAACTGCAGACCTCTTTGACCACACACTTACATCAACCTATTTCTTGAATGGAGGGAAGAACTGCAAACAATCCGACAGAGTGGCTACTGGGTTTCTGCTCTCCCTGGTAGCAACAAACCTCTTCAAGGAGGATTTTGAAGAGATGGCTCTAGATAGTGTTACCCTCAAACCCTCGTGCTTCTACCATTACATCGATGATATTTTAACTGTGTTGTCACATGGTATCCAAGTTTTGGATGAATTTCTTGACCACCTTAAAGGAATACAACCTAATATACATTTTACGAAATAATTAGAGGATAGAGGAGGACAGGTAACTCCCGTTCCTGGACATCTTGATAAAGTGCAAACCTGACGGAACTCTGTCGGATACTGTATACAACAAATCCAGCCACACATTGTGCTACTTGGGTGCAGCCAGTTACCATCATCTGGCTCAACGCATCTCTGAATTGGCCACATTGGTACAAAAAGTGAGAGCCAGGCGAAAAAATTAAACATCTTCAGACTTTCTGCAAACAGACGGCGACAGATAAAATGTGACTTTACTCAAAAGCCACCACCTGAGCAAGATAAACCACTGAAAACTATCGCTTTCCTTCCATAAGCTGGGAAAAAGTAGAAGACTCCTGGCATGGTATGGGATAGAAAGTATCTTCCACCCGTCTGCCAACATACATGATATGCTGCATTCAGTAAAAGAAGGCTTGGGCTTAAGGATTCCTGGGATTTATCGGCGAGACCATCAGAACAATCAAACAGCATCTTAAGAGCATAAGTAACACTTAAGGGAACATCCATTTTTTATGTGAGGTGTTTTTACAGAATTCCGGACCTCCCCCCCCCCCCCATGGCGAGACTTCGTGAGATTTGGTCGGACCCCCTCCCCCCTGTAAATGATGTGAGATTTTGATCTGCCCCCCCCCCCCCCAATGGACTTCGAACTTTGACTTTCGCGTCACTTGTAGACCCTTTTTTTAGCTCTACCATTCTACAAGAATTTCAAAACCTCACTTAAGATTACTGATGACCCCCGCCTCCCCCTTGGTGTGATTTCATAATTAAATGTCACCAAATCTCAGCAAGGGGGAGGAGTGGGGCCTACGGAAATATCAGGTGAGCTTTTGAAAGTCTTCAATGACAATAGAGTTAATATATATATTAGTCCACAAATGATGCGTATGTCGACTTTAGGGGGAGGTATAAGGTTCAGAAATGATGGATACCGACTTTAGAGGGATATTTAACACCTCACATAATTACTGGACACCACCTTAGTAACTAACTTTCCTATGCAGATCTTGTAATAAGCAGAAATGTTTTGTTAAACTTGATTTATATTTCCTGCATATAAAACAATGAGGTTGTAAAGATATAAATTTCTATAAACAATTGTAAAAACATACCTGTTGTTCTGAGAGAAAATAACATTACTTTTCACATTATGCAGCTGTAAATAGCACAAAAACTATGCCTTAGGAGCAAGAGAATGAAATGCAAGCAACTTGTGTATTTATTCAATCAACAACACTCATATTTGTTTTAACAATATTATTATAAAACATTTATACATTATGAGTTTAGTACTATATTATCAAATACATGACTTAGAACAATGATGTGCAAACAATACTGTAATAAGAACAGCTGAGAGAATAATTATGTGGTTGATCTGTATTTGTTCTTTAAGACAATATCTGTTCCTTCTATTTCAACGAGGTCGTATGCAAATTTTCGATTCACTCTGAAACAGATTAAAAATAAATTCTCTCAAGAAACCAAATTGCCAGTAAGAAAACCATACAACAAAATTTTTTTTGTTCTTACAACCTGGATACAGTTTCAATTATCTGTGTTGGAACTACTTTTTAACGTGGGATCCAAACCGTGCGGGTTTCTCGCATACAATCATGAGCAGCTCTCAAAACTTCCTGGTTCTACCGGGACTTACTCCAGCACTCTGAATTTTGAAAGCAAGCACCTTAACCACAGAGCTACCCGACCACTATTCATTCTGGTCGTTAGTAAAGTTTGATTTGTCGTTTAAGCCTAGTGCAACTCTGAAGCGAGAATGGCCAAGACAGCTTAAAGCACAGGTTTGAGAACCAAAAGAAAATCCTAAATTTTTGTATTGGGTCAATAAAGCTTCACCAGTTTTTTACTTTTACTTTAGTTTACCATTTCTACCGATACGTGCCATAAACCTGTTGAGACTTTGGAATATTGCCAAATTACTGTGGACTCAAATCAGATTTGTAATCTAAATGGATTTGCCACCAAGATAGTCTTCTTGGTATCTAGGTTAGTTACTGTCAGTTATCAAAGATTTAAATTATTTGTAAGTTTTTGTTATTACAAGATTTTGTAATTTCAATTGTAACTTCACTCATCTTGTGGACCATTAACAGTGAGAAAAAAGAATTGCACAAGGTAAGTGACCTTCCTTTAAGACACAGGCAGTCAAACAATGCACAGGCTGTACCAGGTTTAATGTCAAGCAAAATAAGATGAACATATCATTAAGAATTGTATTTACACAGAAGTTTTTAAAATTGAATTCTGCAAAGAAACGGTCACTAGTAAAGTGAAACATTTACCACATAGCTCGGACTATTAATCAATCAATACCATACTGTCTAGAGTAAGTTAATAAATCCTCTATGGAATAGTGTAATCTCGTTTAATTTTATTTTTATAATTTGGTTGGTGGTGGCAGCTTTCAATAGCAACAGCTAACACATCACTTACCAGTGTTGGAGGCAAGTGGCTGCACAACATAATATACTGCAGGTTGACTGGTGGAATGTGTAGTCTGCCATATATGGTCTGCAGAAGAATGTGTATAATATGAGACGCAAGATAAAAAAAATGAATGGTATCTTCCTGCAGATTTCTGATGGGTAACATGTTGTTGAGGCTTTTTCCTTAGTAGTTTCACTAATTAAGAGTTATAGAAATCCCTTCATTTGCAACTTAATAGACTGTTTCTTTGGCAAATGCATTTTGGTTTTGCTAGACCTTTATAGGTGCCAATTTTCCTTTACCTAATATTATTTAACGGTAAGTGATGAAAAATGTCACCAATGAAGGTGTAATAAAACCAAAACGGGTATGCCAAAATAATGCAGTCTATTAATTTGTAAATGGTATAATTACATTAATCCTCAATTTTAGATATGATAGTGGCTTCTGGGAACACTCATTATGAGCGATTTTCATGGAAATTGTCAAATTGTTGAAACTACTGCACAACTGAGGTTTGAGGTATGACTTGCTTGCTAGCTACCGCTCATCCCAACAGTGGTTAGATCTACAAATAACATTTTGCCCAGTTATGGCTGTACAGTCCTTAAGCCCACTATTAATAAACAAATTAATAAAGAAATTTCGGATGTGTGTTTGGATGTACTTCTGGAATCAATCACACCTTAATAACTCAACATATTTAAATGAAATTTGGCATGAAGTCTGTTAATTGTGTGCGAAGTGATATAGGGTAGATGTTATCCCGTAAAAACGCATAGTTCTTTTTAGAAATTGACATTAATATCAATTCGCAAACAACAAAGAGTTTCCTACTTCGTAGACAGCCGTTCAAAGTTTATTCTTTGCTTTCTACATAAATTGCAAACACTACTTTTCAGAAATAAAAGTAAAAACCTTCTTACATATGCAAGTTTGTGTTTAGTTTAAAAGCCATAAAACCGATGCACTTGGCAAATAGTAGTTTGGAAGCAGGAAATATAAATATGTACTTAACCTTAAATTTAAAAAAAAGGTAGGTACTGTTGTTAAGTTCGCAAAGAGATGTTTTCTTTTGCATACATAAAATAGTATGACATCTCAAATATTACACCATAATTTCGATCGTAATATACTAAATGTGAAAAATCAGAGCTTGGAAAAAAACAACGTAAAATGCTATGAGTATACCAGCACAAAAGTCGATTTACTAAAAGTGCAAAATGCCGGTGCTCGAAATGTCGTATTTATAAAAATGTTACGGATTCCACTCTATCTCGGTTTAATTTATTTCCTGTGTATCTTCTTTTTTGCTACTATACAGTCTCTGTAATATTACAATTTATTTTTGCCAAAATTTAAAACTTAACTTACCCTATTTTGTTCAAAATTTTTGTATATATCAGTACAAATAGAAGACTATGATTCACAAAACAGTGCTTTTTACTTACTGTTCAATTTCTATAAATATCTAATAAATCCTTCACTTAAAACGAATGTATTCAATGGCCTAGCGTAGAAACTTACTGATTCATGAAGTAATATTGGAAGTCGTTTACAACGCGATACACCTCATTTACACGGAGCTTGTGAAAGCTGCTTATTTATTACTAATAATAACTAAATGACTTCTGCCTTATGCTATAACAAAAACATTCTGGTCCAGGCAGCATTTAAACTTAACCACTATCTCTGCTAATATTGCCACTATAAAATCAAACGATACAAACACACCTCCACACATTAAATGTATCGGAACTGCGTTTCGAGTAGTTACAGAATCTTCTATATCAAGATTCCTAAATAGTGTAGCATAAATTACCATCACATTTAATTTCATTATATACCTTACTAAATCACGAGCAGAACAGTCACTTTACTGCGATGTAATCTTGACCAGGAATATTATTGAAAGTTGTCATAGAGTTGTAGAGAATTATGGACTTTCCGTTGTACACTGTAAGTTACAAGCATTTTAGTATAAATTTTTTAATTACGTTACTGCAATAATGAATGTAGTTTCAGATGTATTCAGTATTTATTTTCCTGCGATCTTAAATAATAATTCACTGTTACTAATGTATTAATGTGCGAGTGATAGAAGCTTTGATTTTCTAGCGGTATTATTAGCTGGAGTTTGTGACTTGGTTGAAATGCAGCCTGGAGCCAAAATGCGAACTGAAACATTATTAGATTATTTAAGCTTCTTTCACGAGCACCATTTTAGTGACATCATGTATCGCTTTATAATGATATTGTATCAAAAGATCTATAATAAGCTTGGATGATTTAGCAGAACACACGGCATTACTCGAAGTAATTTTTGAAATTTATAATTGATTTATTCAGATAGTGGAGTGTCAGACAAGCAGAGAGGTGATTTGCCGGTAGACATTCAATTCTGTTTGCAGATTGAGAAACCTATTATGAATAAAGAATCAATTACTACTTTAAGCATTGTAATTATAATTTCAGAGCAGAAGTTAATGGATCGAAACTGAATGAACTATAGTATACTGATCTACATGCAGTCAACTGTTTTCACAGATAGAGAAACGAATATTAACACTGATCATTAAGAATAAAAGAATCAATTACTACTATAATACCTAAATTTCTGTTTTAAAGCAGAATTAAGTGATGGAACCCACATATCTTCAAAACAAATCAATATTCAGAGAGCAAATTAAGTTTACTTAAAAAAGGTTAGTAATTTCCAGATATTCAGCGCAAAATCAAAATATATATTTTTAGTTTCACAATTTTTTAACGAGATGAACGTCCTTGGGCCACGTAGGTATTTATTTGCTCTTTGAATGTTAGTAATTTTTTTGGATGTTTAGTCGCTTACATCATATTTTGACGTTTTGAGTTTCCATTAATTAAAACTATCTTAATTTTCATTCGCAAGTATTGAAATTAGTAATTTTAAGAGGATGCCGGATAAACAAAAGTCAAATCTTTCAATGAAATGTAAGAAAACTAAGGCTGTGAAAACAGCCAAAACCCAGGAACAAATCCTCTAGCAGAGCTGCACAGGGTTAAACACTTAGCATGTATTGAAGCTTCTGGGGATGCTGAATTGCCGGAGCAGTCGCAAGTTGGGCGACGACATCAAACTGAACACTTGGTGTCTGGACGATCACACCAGGAAAAACGCGAGCTCGGTGCTAAGAGCAAGCGGAGTGTCAATTGATCTCAAGAGCTTCTGAAACATCGAAGCAAATAAAAAGACGGTAACAACAATACGCCTCATATTTGGCATTGCAACGAATTGATGAAACACCTGAAAAATTGCGAGCTCATTACTAATGTTTTCCCGAGCATTTAACTAAATATTATCAATGATTAAAACTGGTTATGCGAGAGGACAATACTTGCCCCAAAAATGATTCTGGAGCTAAAAAAAATATTAGAGGAAATAGTCAAGGAAGTAACAACACACACTTCCATCGATACAGTAACGTTACCTGACGATGCTGCTACCTATCCCGTAGAGTTTACAAACTCCTTCGAGTTATCTGGGCTATCGTCCCACAAACTCGAGCTTAAGGTTGGCACTCGATTTTTCGTGATGCGTAATCTCGACCCCTCCCTCCCCTAAAGGTATTGCAATGGCATCAGATTACGCATCACAGAACTAGGAAGAAACATTGTGATGGCGACAATTTTTACCGGTGCATCTAAGGGGGAAGCCGTTATAATTCCGCGTATCCCAATTATTCCCAGTAATATTCCCTTTCAATTTAAAACATTAAAGTTCCCATTAAAAATTTCATTTTCAATGACAATTAATAAATCACAGGGTCAAACGTTGAAATTGGTGGGAATACACTTGGATACTCACTGCTTTTCCTTTGGTCAACTATATGTTGCCTGCTCGTGGGTATCAAGTGCAAAAAATTTACAAGTTTTTTTCAGAAAATAACAAGTCCTACAATATTGTATATACCGATGTATTAAACTGAAAATACTCCTAACATACAGAATATTTTTATTGTTTTAAAAGTTCGATGAAGTTGTTTGGAACAAATAAATTTTTGTTATTTTATTGCAATATTTATTACTACTATTACAAATAAAAATAGCTCTAAAATAAATTGTATGGTCGTACTGACCTGGTGGCAAGCCTTCATTACGTCTACACAATCAGCCCCTTTTGTAGCCGCTTAACCTAATGCAGTAATCCTACTGGGCATAGAGGACCTATAGTTCAACGTGGAATCAGAACCACGTGAGCATTCTGGCGCACTTCACATCACACAACAACCTGTGCCAGAGGTGAAGGTCGAGCTAAGTACCTTTGAAAATCCTCTCCGAGACTGGGATTCAAGCTGGGGACTTTTCCATGTCCAGTTGGACGCCCTAACCATTGAGCGATGAGACCTCTCAGGAAAATCTTATATTACAACACTCTTCCACGCGGACGAAGTCTTGGGTAACTGCTAGTTATAAATAAACAGACTAAGACATTAGAAACAGATCCTGAGGATAGTGTGAAAGTAAATTAATAAAAGCTTTAAACGGCTTGTATGTATATTACCACGGATGTACTGAACATAGGGGAATATGCCTCACTCCTCTTTAAAATACACTCATGTCAATTTTAATAAAGTGTGTATACCATATAGCAGCCATGATGGCACATAAATGGGATATGGTAGAATGAAGGAAACATCAAAAAGTTACACCATTCCAAACATTATTGAGGATGCACTTAGTACAATGTTGGACTCACTTAGCACAGAGGCAAACCATAATATGGTTGGATACAGAGGCTTACAGGTGTCAGGGCGTTCTCCTGCGATAGCTGGTTCAGCTGTCTCTGTCGTCACTGGCCAAAGTTTCCACATATTCCGGTAGCAAGTGTTCTCGACGGGTGAGAGGTGTGAAGATCTCCAGTGAACATTAAAATCACAAAGGTACGCCAAAGTAACCTGTGATGCGAGGCCGGGCCAGGCATTATCCTGACAAAAAATAAGATTGTCGAGCTCCTACAGAATGTGCACACACTTACAGGGTTCCTCTAGTCACAACCAGGGTCTTCCCACACCATGATCTTCTGCATGATCAAGCGCGAATGACCGCGTTGGCTACAAACACAATTTCAGTGGGTGTCCTGATCTAGACAGAACTGCAATTTGATACCAAACACCGATCAGTGCTAATCCCCATGTTGCCACACTGGCAGAATTTCAAACATGCTCAGTGATTATCAGGTGGCAACGGCATATGTCTTAAGCGACACACCTAGGAGAGATGGTTCAGTGCATATCTATGCTAGTGCAATTCTCGAAGTATATTATCCAATGAAAGAACCCTCACTATCGCTGATTTGACCTTCATCGGTTGGTACACGTGTGTTTCTGTAGCATCCAAAACAGAAGCAGAGCCTAATGAGAACAGTAAGTGTTGCGAGTGAAGTACCTGACTGCCCTACATTAATCAAATGATGCAGTCTTTTACACGAGCTCATATACCTGGTCAAAGTTGCAAACACCATCGTGTAAAAAATGCCCTCGTCCCCCACTGCGTATTTCTTTACTTAGCTCTGCGTCTCTCACTGCTACTGCAACCTTGTTCGATATCTTGTACATATAAATGATGGAGGGATATTTGTGCCATCTCGGGTAACTCCATGGAAGCAATATGCATTACATCCAACTGGGACACATGCTGGCCTATCGCAGTACCTTACCAACCTTCAATGTGCTCTGTAATCATTTATTTTCCAAACGAGTCTGGTGACTTCTTGCAAACCAAATGAGTGGCAGAGTCCCAGCAGTTCATATAAGAGAGGAGACAGATAGGGTTCAAAATATTAGGCCAATTTGTTTTAGCTCAGCTGTAAGTAAGTTGATGAGGTTGATATAAAACCACATCAGAAGTGACTTGTAAATGAGCTATGAGGATTTAGTAACACAGGAGCATAAAGGAAGGGGACTGAGGTGACATTAATATGGAGAGCAAAGATAGAACAGATCCCATCACTTGTCTATCTTAAAGAGAGGACAGCTGAAGTGACAAGCTGGGCTGTGCATTTTTTTAAAGTATTATTACAGTTTAATGCTGTGTCAACGTAGAGGTCATTATTGGTGGGATGGAATTTGGTCATGACATTTCGAAGGAACCATCCCAAGCTTAATCTAGACTGATTCCAGGAAATCATGGGAAACTGAAATCTGGGCGGTCGGATGGCGATTTAGACCAGCGTCCTCCTGATGACGACAGCGGAGGTACCTGTCAGAACACCGTGTGTGACAGAACACCTGAGAAGAATTTTTATCAATGGTTCGTCAGGAAAGATTCAATTCTTGCATCAAATCTGTCATATGGATTACAGAAACACAACATTAAAAAAGCAGAATTGAATCATTGGAAATAAAATTACTACCATTTGTGTGAAGACATCAGAAGTGATCCCCATTTTTGTTTACAGATTAATAAGTAAGAATACTGAAATAAATAGCTACATTATGCAGAAAGAATGACAGACTTGACAAACAACTGTAGTATACTGACCTACAAAAAATGAACCTAAAAAGATGCCACAGAAAAGGTGGTTGGGGATTGCTTGCCAGAATAAGTGAAATTAAATATTCCAATTATTGAAAGGAGAAGAACAAATCCCCCACCATTTATCTGACCTCTTGAATGGCATGTATTTGTTTTTATTGTTTTAAAACTACATAACAAGTGCCACCCAATGTTTTGGTAGCTCCTCCGCTCACAACTAATCGCCCACGCCTTATCAAGTTTATGAAAACAAAAACGTACGTTCTAATAATTAACCTGTTCTACCTGAAATTTAATTGCCATCTAATATCTACATATAAATTTCCTACCTTTTTTTTTTTTTAAACTTTCATAAGTAACAAATTAGTTGTTATCCACATTAGCACTAAATAGTATCGACCTACCACCTTAAGTTTGTTTCAAAATTCATTAGCTTAAGTTTATTCATTGGTTCTTAAGTAGTTTAGTTACATAGTCATTACTCATAAAACTTCAATCAAATTAAATATATATAACAATTCAACAGTTATTCGAGTATAGCGCTATCATATTTAGTAAAAAAAAATTAAAAAATACAGTATGAACTTTATAAGACTAGTTTATCAAATGAATTTAATGTTTGTTTAGAAGATGGTTGAAGCATTTGGAAAAATCATGACTGGAAACTGTGGCGCCTGTCATAGGTACGTTGCGAAGGGGACGGGTTGTAGTTGGTGTAAGAAGTGGTTTCACTGGGCATGTGAGGAAGAGGAAACGGGGGAAATAAATGAGGCTCTCCCATGGTTTTGTTCACTTTCTCTTAGGGATGATAGGCTGTGGGAGATGGGAGAAACGATTAGGGAGTAGCGTGAAAGATCAGAGTTCTTGAGGCTCGACCTTTGGAGGCTCAGCCTCTGCTGGCATGGACTGTGGTGGCCTCGCCTGTGGAGGTTCAACCTGTGGAGGCTCAGACTGCACAGGTACAGCCTGTGGGGGCTGAGCTTATCGAGGCTCAAGCTGTAGAGGCAGAAAGTAGAGATAGTGGGTTAGAGGAAGTTGAGAAGGATGGGTGGGAGCTGGTAACAGCTCATAGGAGAAACATGGTTAACAGGATGAACAAGCCAGACACTTCAGTAATTGTGGGAAAAAATAGGTTTGACCTGTTGCCAAAGTCAGTAGGAGAAGAGCCTTATGTAGATGCAGGAGTAGGTAAGATGTAGCAGACCTTTAGGAATAAGGGCGTGCAGGGCAATAATAGGAAAAAAGGGGTTCTGCTGCTAGGTAGTAGCCACGGAAGAGGTGTAGGCCCTCTTCTGCAGGATCAGTTAGGTACATGATACCACGTCACAGTTTTTTCAAACCTAGTGCAACATTAGGCCAGGTAATAGAGGATATAGGTTCACTTTGTAGGAGTTTCACTAAGGACGAAAGAGTAGTGATAGAGGGAGGTGCGGGAAATAGTATTAATAGAAACGCGAGTTATAGAGAGTGACCTGAGGAAGGTAGTGAAGGAGGCACAGCATACCAGGATGGAGCTCATACAGGTCCTAATGTAGTATAAAAGGCTACTATAATAATTACTCTGTGAAATTGGTAGCTAGGGTAACGTTTAGATAGGCAGAAAAAGATAGATCAAGACTAGACAAGCTTGGTGAAGACCATGTCATGTTTGCTTTGAATTTTAAGTTGCTTTGGAAAAGAAACTGTACATATTCAGATGATTAAGGATGTTATAACATCATAATAAAATAGGGAATTAAATCATATAAGTTGATTGATTTTTTGGCGAAGCTGGATGATGTGGAACAGAAATTGTGTTTCTTATTTTCTCATAGCAAAGGAAATAAAACTTTAGAAGAAACTACAATAAATAATTAAGCAGATATTTTCAATACGACAACAAGGTAAATAAATAAAAATACGAGACGTTCTGAGAAGATGTCCATAAAAATATGAGACTAAGTCGCCATGACCGGCCTCAATTGAACTAAGCTGTGAAGCAGGTTAATGTGGAAACAGAGGTGCTACTTGGGAAAGGCATTAGTTCTGTGTTGGGGGTTGTGCCTGTGAACACCAATGGTAGGTGGGGTTTCACTAGGCATGGCCTACACCTAAATAGAAGGAGGAAGGGAGTACTTTCTGAGTTGTTAGCTCAAGTAGTGAGGGAGCCCATTTCCAGTGATGATGGGGTCAGGACTGTGCCTTTTTTAGGTTAGGGGCTGCTGGTGAAGGGACAAAAATATATTATCAAAGTGATACTGATTGCAGTTTCAATGGGAAAAGTGAAGGATGTTAAAGAAATAGATGAAATGGCTGAAACAATAACTGACTGGGGTAAAACTGGGAGAGAGGAGATAAATTCTGAAAATGTAAAGCCAGTAGTAAGGGTGTTAATGGTAAACTGTAGAAGTATAGTGAACAAAGTAATCAAATTTGCAAACTTAATAGAGATACACGAACCACAAGTAATAATTGGGGTAGAGAGTTGGTTAAAAGAAGAAGTACTAGACAGTAAGGTTTTTCCTGATGGTTACAGAATGTACCGCAGAGATAGAGGAGCAACTGGTGGAGTAGTTTTCATACTAGTTAGCAAAAACTTCCACAGCTCACTGGCATTCATAGACCAAGACCATGGGGTAGATTTCTGGGGTAATAAAAAAGAAAAAATCAGAGTGTAAGCTGTTTACCACAGTGGAAGAATGACAGAAGATGAGGCTTTTGGGGAGAAATTAAATTCATACTCAGATTTCAGAGGTGAGAATAGAATGACCATCATTCTATGGCTATATCAGGAAACTGAGGGGAAGGGAGGGTGTAGAGACACTTATATATAAGGATGGAGAAGAGGTTACTGAGGATTTGAAAAAGGCAGAGAATTTAAGTAACTGGTTTAGTAAAAGCATTAGGGACAATGAATCAGAAACGGGAGGGTCTAATTTGGAGAATGAGCTTAACAACACAATTAGAAATGAAGATAGTAAAAAATTTGAAATTCATCCTGAGGAAATCATGAAGGAAATAAGAAAGCTGAAAAAACATAAAGGGGCTGGTGTAGATAACATTACTACAGATACCTTAAAGATAGCCATATGTGACATTGTACCTTATCTTGAAATATTATTTAAATTGAGTCTGGATACTTGCTGCTTACCACACGACTGGAAAAATGCAATAGTAGTAGCGGTACATAAAGGAGGGGTGAGAAATAGAGTTGAGAATTACAGGCCAATCAGTTTGACATCAGTGTGAAGCGGTCCACTCACGGAAGCTTCATATTATACTAGCAAGCGTTGGTCGGTGCGAGCAGCGGAGACTATTTCGCAGTGCAACCACCGTGGCACCCTTTGTAGTGTAGTGCAGGTGTTTGGAGATGGGAAGGGAGATAAGTGGACCGCATTCCTTCAGTGACACAGTCCGCCCCGTGCGAGCGGTGTGGCAAGATAGAGCGTGTGTGTGGTGTATGCATGGAAGGCTACACTATTATTTGATAATAAGCTCAGACAAGTTTTGTTTCTCTTATTTCACGCTAACACCCTCGTTTTGAGGAGAAGATTGCAGCTGGCCAGTTAGAGAGGGAACCGCTGATCGAAAGGATAATAATCGAATGTGCTCCTAAGCAAGTGCTAGTCCAGTGTTAAACAAGTGCGACAATAAAATTTTGTTCTGTGTGTGTTGTGCGCAGAAATCCGAGAAGATCCGGACAACGCCGACTTCAACATAAACGTCAGCTGGATGGTAAATACACAATTTTTTTTCCGCCAGAACAAACCGAGGCAAAGTGTGGCGCATGTACCCGAAAACAAAAACTTGTAGAAACTTGTGCTCTCTGATTTTGAGTTAGTCGGACTTTGTTCATTTAATCAATTTTTATTATATAGATTTAATTCTTGTTACATTTGTTAGTCAATGCAATCACCTTTCCATATATTGATAACAATAAATGTAAGTGGTCAGTAGGTAAATTAAAATAATTTTCCTTATAGTAAAACAATTAATTGCATTTCTAATTGTTTATTGAAAATTCTGGAAGGACTGCTTCCATGGCGCCCAGGCAAAACTGAACAAGATATTTTATATATAAAATAAAACTTAATGATAGAGAGTAATAGCAACTGGTGGCAATCCTTAAACCGGGTACACTACAAGTGGTAGGTAAATTAATGGAAAGATTGATATACAACCACATCAGAAATATATGTGAGGAATGTAAGCGGTTTTCAAGCAGGCAACATGGGTTCAGGCAAGGTATTCATGTGAATCTCAGTTGGTGGGATAGATGCAAGATATTTCAGATGAAATGGACAAGGGAGGTCAAATTGATAGTGTAGCACTAGATCTGTCAAAGGCGTTTGACAGAGTAAGCCATAAAATGGTAGTGAATAAGGTAAAAAGTATTGGATTGGATGAGAAAGTGATTTGCTGGGTAGAATAATTTTTAAAAGGTAGAAAACAGAAAGTTAGGGTAAGAAATGTAGTATCAAAAGAAGTGGAAGTAAAAATGGGAGTGCCGCAGGGTAGTGTGTTGGGACCATTGCTATTGATTATTCTAATGAATAATTGTGTTAATTGTTTACGATCTGAAATTAGATTGTTTGCAGATGACATAATGCTATATTTAAAAATAAAAACAATAGAGGATTGTAAATAGTTGTAGGGTGATCTGGACAGGATATCTAGTTGGGTTGGTAAACATGGGATGAAGATAAATGCAAAGAAGTCAGCTTATTAGATACACAAATAAAAAACAAAAGTTTAATTATGAATATAAGGTGGGGAAAGAATTGTTTGCTGATGACTTGAAATGTTAATATCTTGGCATTATATTTGATAACAAGCTTAATTGGGCTGGACACATTGGACAGGTGTTAGGAAAAGGTTTCAAAATTCTGCACTTGTTGGAGAGAGTGATGAAGGGATGTACGAAAGAAGTGAGGGCGTTGGGTTACAAAACTTTGGCCAGACCATTGCTCGAATATGGTAGTGTAGTATGGGACTCACATTTTACGTATCAAATACAGGAGTTGGAGAGGGTGCAAAAAAGGGCTGCTAGATGTGTTTCTGGAAATTATCGCAAAATGCAATCAGTGACAGATATGATAAAGGAGCTGAAATGGGATTCACTGCAAGACAGGAGGAGGATGAGGAGAGTCATGGGAGTGTACAGGGCATATACTGACGATGAGGCATGGAAAGATATTGCAATAGGTATGAAAAGTAGTGCATGGAAGGGAAAAAGATGACCATGACCACAAGCTGGCACTCGATTTCAGGCACAAGGGTGTGGGAAGATTCTCTTTTTTAGGTAAGGGTGTCAGGGATTGGAATGAGTTACCAAGAGAAATGATGAATAACTTACTGAAAACGTTGAAAGAATTTAAAGATAAAATTTGTAGAGGGCAAATGTAGGTGGATGCAGGATAGGGGGGAGGTGGGGGTGTGGGGAAATTGCCACCGGAGCCTGTGCTCCATTGCAATTATGTTAAATATAGAATCTTTGAAGTAAGAAAATTGGCCTTTTAAAGGAGTTTGCTGCAAGAATTTCTTGGTTTTACACTACACAGCATCCTAATAGCTCTTTTCTATGCCATGAAAACTTTTTTACTTCTGGAGATTTTCCCATAAACCACTATGCCATGACATGCCTGAATGAAAATAAGAGGAATACACCAGTTTTGTTAAATCTTGATCTACAGCTAGAGAAAATGTTCTTATTGTAATGATGGCAATACCTAGCTTCTTCAGTAGTAATGTAATATGTTCCTGCTAACTAATTTTCTCATCTCTTTGAATGCCAAGGATTTTTTACTCTGTGTTCAAGGCAGTGTTATTTTTATAGTTTATATATAAATTCTGCTGCATGTATTACTCCTGTTTTTCTTAACTTGATCCATAATAAATGGATTTAGGAAAGTCTGTAACTGTTTTCATTGACAGGTAAGCAAATAACTATACTGCAACACAGTTACTTTTGCTGATGTTTTAATTTATGTTGTGCGTGATGAGTTTCGAGAAGCAATTCTTATTTTCAAATGCATTATTATTACATCTTTCGATGTGAGAAGTGCTTGTGTCAGTTTCTGCTGGACGTTAGTAAAGCTTTCGGTGTGTTTCATTTTTGAAAGCTTCTTAAAACATGACACCACAGAAACTCACATGTACATATCCTCATTACATTAAATTTTTGTTTTGTTTAAAACCTAATACAATATGTTTTATAAAATTTTAATTTTAAAGAGTTTGCGTTGAACCAGTTTGCTACTTTACCAAGTAGTTCATTTGAATTAAATTCTAGATTGCAGTTTGAAGTTTTTCTCAGTCAGGATTGTGTTGTTTGCAAATCAAATGCTCTTAACATTGTCGGATAAGTTTCCAGGAATATCACTAGTGTATAATGAAAACAGGAGGGGTCCTTGTGGAATGCCATGTTATATTTTCTCCCAATCTGATGATGCATCTTTACTGAATTCAGACTCTGGGACTTTTTGCATTCAGCTGTCCTTGAATGAAGTATATCATTTACCTGCAGTTCCTCAAATACCATAGTATTCGATTAAGAAAAAATTATTCATGATTTATCACGTGGAAACACTTTTACAAGATCAGCAAAATTCCTTTAGTTCACATTTTATTATTCAGTTCTTCAAATGAGTTATTTAAAAACTAGCCTCAAATGCCGTTAAAAATGACAGTTTTAACGGAATATTCTAGCAATTAATTTCTTTTGGGTTGCTTTCATAAATAGAATTGTTATGAAAGAAATATCAATGTAATTTAATGCCCGTTGTGTTGTAGCAAGAAGTTTCAATTGGCAACTTGGTCCAGGTTGCATTTAAGCCTAACCACAATCATCGCCAATATTGCTGTTCGAAAATCAAAGCTTCAATCACACATAAATTAATACATTCCCTGTATCACATGTCAATGTCATGCATTGCAATATAAAGTTGATTCAAAATTTTCAGTTTCTTACATCTTTCTTATTATCTATGATGAATATTGACATTTTAATGTCTGACACACTCTTACATGCAGCTGAAATAATGACCCCAGTGAAAACGAAGGGTGCCAAAATTAAATATTAGCAACTTATGTTATGCCAGGCAATGTAAGTTTTAACTGTGGTTTTAGGCTGCATAGATCACAATCAATTTGGAACTTCTTTAATTGAAACCAAGTAATGATTTCAGTAAAAAAAAGTAGCCGATAATTACTATGCCAATTTAAATGAAATTCATACTTTTCTTTCAGTGTTCTAGCAATTAATGTCTTAGCCATTGCTTAAATAAATAGAATTGTTATAAAATAAAGCTCAATGCAATTCCTAGTGCCTAGCGCTGCAACCAAAGGTTTCAATTGCCATCCTGGCCCAGGTTGCATTTCAACCTAACCACATACTGCACTAAACTTGCTGCCAGAGAAACAATACTTCAGTACATACTTTTCTTTCAGTGTTCTGAGAATTAATTTATTCATGGGTACTTAGCTAAGTAGAACTGTTTTTAAATAACATGCATAACCTAGAACGTCATCTCTGGTCGTAAGTTATCCAATGATGGCAAAAAGCACGACATCATAGCGCGATATATAGCGTGGCATCACCATGTGACAGAAAATGACCAAATAAGCATTTTATAAGAATAGATGAATATTTATAGCCATTTCTGCTGATGGCCCTTTTTGTAATCCAAACTGTGAAGTAGTGAGAATATTATATTGTGTAACATGTTTTATTACTCCATGCTACACGAGTTTTTAAAAAACCTTCGAGAATTCTGGAAGAAAAGAAATGGGACCATTGTTAGCTACACATATTGGCTCTCCATTTTTAAATAATTATTCTAGAACTGTATATTTTAGAGTACTTGGAAATACACTTTGCATTAAGCATTCATTACAGATGTGACAAAGCAGATGACATATACAACCTGCAGATATTTTCATTAATTTACTTGAAATGTTGTCATAGCTATAACTACTGTAGGGTTCTTATTGCTTCACAAGTTTATATATTTTTGCGATTGTTACTGGTGGCAATAGCATCTCCACAAATATATTTGGGATAGCAGTCTGCAGAAGCTTTAGGGCACTAAATGCGCAATCTTTTTTTAATGTCTAATTTGTCTACAACTGAAGAAAAATGTTTGTTAAATGCCTTACAAACTTCCCCTACTTAACTATGCATATAAGCCTTTTGTTCTATTTTTATGTCTTTAGTGTTTTTCTGCTTCAATTTTTTATTATATTCTTCATAGTTTTTATTTTATTGCTGGAATTCTCCATTTCCTGTGATATATTCAAATTCCTCGCCTTCCTTATTACATTTCTGATTAGTTTAGAATAAAGTATATAATGAGATTTCAGTGTATAGTTACTACATAATGGTCCCTTTTATACTTAGATAATCTAAGTCCCTTTGTAATCTACCTCTTACCCAGTTCACTGTTCAGAAAGTTAACAATTTCCTTTTTTTTAAAAACTTTCACAAAAAGTGTTGGAAATATATTTAGAAAGGAATCAAATTTTGTACTAAAACCCTGTGAAGGGTTCACTTCTGACCACTGTTCATTATTTAAGGAATCTATGAAATGTTTTATATTGTTTTCATTTAAATTTTTTCTGTATTACAGTGCTTCTGTTTTGTTTTTCCTTATGGCTTTACGTCTCATCGATGCTGAGGTCATTAGAGGCAGGATAGGACTGGGGACAAGGAACAGGAAGGAATTCAGCTATGGCTTTTTGATGGAAGCATCCCGGCATTCGCCTGGAGTGATTTGGGCAAACCACGGAAAACCCAAAACTGGATGCCCGGATGGGGATTCGAACCGCTGTCCTCCCGAATACGAGGCCAGAGTGCTAACTGCTCACCCAACACGGTCAGTCAGAGTGCTTCTGGATTTACAACAAAATAACTGGGCATCATGATCAGAGACACCATTTATTATTGGAAGTATGCTGTAACTACTATAATGAGATACGAGGGCAGTTCAGAAAGTAACCTCCCGATCGGTCACAGTGCGGGTGGTAGGGGTAGTTGCGACGCCATCTGTGCATTCACGCACTCAGCAGGTCAGTCGGTATCAAGCCGTGGTCGAGTGAATGTCGTACCTGCGCTAGTTTAGTTTTTGTGGCAGTTTGAAATGTGTGCTGCAATAGAAAACCCCGCCAAATGTGAAGTGCGTGCTGTCATAAGGTTTTTTACAGCCAAAGGATATTCTGCAGCAGCTATTCATCGTGAGCTTTGTGCTGTGTACGGACCAAGAGTTATGAGTGAAGGAGTTGTCCATGAATGGGTACGTTTATTTAAGAGTGAACGAGAAAACGTTCATGATGAAGAGAGGAGTGGTAGACCATCATTGGTGATTGACGAACTCGTTCAGACAGTTGATGCAAACGTTCGTAAAAATCGACGTTTCACAATGTCGGAGTTGTCTACTGTTTTTCCGCAGATTTCTAAGACTCCCTTGTACGAGATAGTGACAGCAAGATTGGGTTACCGTAAGTTCTGTGCACGATGGGTGCCCAAAATTCTTACCGACCACCACAAAACTCAAAGAATGGCCTCTGCATTAGACTTTCTGTCACGTTATGAGGACGAAGGAGAACCATTGTTAAACAGAATCGCGACCGGTGACGAAACCTGGATTAAGTACGTGAACCCTGAGACAAAAGAACAATCAAAGATGTGGGCACATTCAAATTTGCCTACCAAACCAAGAAAAGCCTTGCAAGATTTTTCTGCCAGAAAACTGATGGCAACGGTGTTTTGGGATGCCAAAGGGGTGTTGTTGGTTGAATTCATGGAACGTGGGACGACCATTAATCAAGACGCGTACTGTGAAACACTAAAAAACTTACGACGGGCTATACAGAACAAACGCCGTGGTATCCTGACTTCCGGTATCATTTTTTTGCACGATAACGCCCGTCCTCACTCTGCTCGCAGAACAACGGCCCTTCTTGAGTCCTTCAAGTGGGACGTTATCAACCATCCACCTTACAGCCCACATCTGGCGCCAAGTGATTATCACCTCTTCATGCATATGAAGAAATGGCTCGGGTCCCAGCGGTTTGATGACGACGAAGAGCTCAAAGATGCGGTCACAGGCTGGCTCCAGGCACAAGCGGGTGATTTTTATGCAGAAGGAATTTCAAAGCTTGTGAAGAGATACGATAAGTGCTTAAATCGCTATGGAGACTATGTAGAAAAATAGTGCAAAGATGTAGTTGTAAGATGTATATATTAAAATATTTTTATTTAACTTGGTGTATTTTTTTAAATCAACAGGAGGTTACTTTCTGAACGGCCCTCGTATATCCACAATATATACAGGGTGTCCAGAAATGAAAGGATAATCCTGCAACTGCAGACAGTTCACATAATGTCCTACTATATGACAAAATTTTATTTTAGTAAAAGTCTCGCCATTTTCAAAATGTTGATTTTTTTTTTTTTTTTTTTAATTTGAAACATGTGACTTAGGTATATTTCATGACATTTCTACAAATTAAGACTTTTTAAAACCTATTTTTTTTAAACTTTACTCAAGGATGTTTGAGTCATCTAAAACAACTTTTTCTTCTTCTTAAAACATTAAAAAAAAACTTTAAAAAATCTTATGTAAGAAGTGTATACAAATTTATTCAAACAGCTGACTTTGACATGGAGAACAGTGGTCTGAAGACTTTGATTCAATGATTTCGAGTTGTTTACATTATTAGTACGTACCGGCATGTCCGCTAGAATTCTTAATTGGAAAAACTTTTGATTAGCAGAGAGATTAATTTTCCTTTGACATCTTCACACCACCTTTAAAAGGAATACCCACAATCAAATGGCATCCTTTGATATCATAGCAATAAAAAGCAAAAGCTTCCTCTTGGTTCTGAAATTCAGTTGTAGTCCACGGCAATTATAACTGTCCTTCCCAATGCAGGACACATCTATCACACCAGTATGTAAATTTGCAGGCTGGTCGAGAACTCTTTCGAAAGATGTATTTATATGTGAAAATTAAGTTTCTCCCAGTGTATGGCTGATAAATATTCTTCTCGGACATTCTGCCAGAAAAGCTCTTCTGTCCACAGCGTTTCGGCAGCAACCTCCGCTGCCTTCATAGTGAAGCTACCACGGCGATGGTGGGGCCGAAGAACTTATCTGGCAGAATACCCAATAAGAATATTTGATGTAATTATCTATGACATACACTGCCACATCCAGGGTTTATCATAACACTCAAGCATTTTCACACATCCCACATTTGTTGGTGTGTTTTCCTGGAAATATTCAATTCAATTAAATTAAATTGCAATGGAGCGCATGCTCCGGTGGCAATTTCCGTAAAAATCAATTTTTCCCCTTTTCTGCATCCACCTAAATTTAACCTTTACAAATATTAACTTTAAATTCCTTCAACGTTTTTGGCAAATTATTCATCATTTCTCTTGGTAACTTATTCCAATCCCTGCCACCCTTACCTAAAAAAGAGAATCTTCCTATGCCCTTGTGCCTGAAATCGAGTGCCAGCTTGTGGTCATGATCATCTTTTCCCTTTCATGCATTACTTTCAATTCTTACACCAATATCTTTCCATGCCACATCACCAATATACACCTTGTACACTCCCATTACCATCTTCACCCTCCTTCTGTCTTCCAATCAGTCCCATTCCAGGTCTTTTATCATATGTGTTACTGATTGCGTTCTGCGATAATTTCCAGAAACAAATCTAGCAGCCCTTCTTTAAGATATGTCATCCTCAATCGAATTATTGATGTCCTTAACAAGACATTCTTGGTCCCTCCACAGTTACAATATGTATGAACTTTCATTGATAGGTCTTTCCATAGCTCCTTCACATTTGCCAGTACAGTTCCAAGCTCTGCACTGTCTTTGAAAATACTGCAGACTTTATAATCAGGCCACAAATCGCACAACCATACCAATAATTCCCCTCCCGTGACTACTTCCAAGTTACAGTACTTTCATGCATTTAATTTTAGACTCTCTCTGAAAAGATCTCTCATTAAGATTACTAGAGGCCAGATCATTCAGGTCAACTTGAGAATACTCAGGTTTACCATACAGATTTTCCAATTACTGAAACAAATTGGAAGTTGAAATTTAATCTTCACGGGTTTGCTGCCGGATGATTGTGAAAGATGAGTTTACGATGGCGTAATCAGCAGTCACCTTCAGATCTGATACTTATGCTGTGACAAACAGAGCTGCAATGATGCCAGATTAGGCTGCTGAAAGCTCATCTTTCTTCAACATACGCCACGAAAGTCTTTGTTCACACGTCAAATTAGAAACCATCAGACAGATAATGTTTCCTGCCAGAGGTGACTTCTTTCCACTCACTGCTCAGTCTAAGCTTAAGAACAGTTTTTTCTGCTTTCAATGCCTTTAAATTCCTTTTCACATATGCCAGATCAGATCACAATCTGTTACTCCTGATCATTAATTCTGCAGGTGTGAGAGTTCCAAGCAATAGTGACGCAAGAGTCACTGTTAGCAACATCACTATACCCCCCCTCCACCTGATACTAAGATTTACAGTCCCGGCACATCACTCCTTTCTATTAATATCTCTACGAATTTCCACACTTTGTATCCATTTTGATGTCCATAGAAAAACTTTAAGGAGAAAATAATTTTAAATTGTTTACTTCTGAATTAGTTACTTGAGTATCAGTTGCCTGAGAAAAGCAAAAGTAGGCTTCAACTAAAAATGCTGTAACTTATATAAATCTCTTGAACCTTCCAGAATAGGAATGAAATGTATTACTTAACAACTACAAATTTACAACAAAACAACATAAATGATTAAACAGTTAGAATAAACCTCAAAGTGAGATCGAAGGCATTCACGGCGTATCGATGAAATGTAGTCTACACGGGTTTTCCGCCGTATGTTGTTGAAGTGCGAAAACGAGCTTTCGGCGGCTGACTTTGCTGCCATCTTCAGGTTGGATGTTGTGCAGGGAGAACCAGAGCTGCACTGGCGATGTCTGGCCTCCGCGCACCCTTATAAGGCCTGGCCTCTCCCCTCCATTCGCTCCCTCCCGCGGCTGCCGTCTTGCGCTCGTCGTTTATTGGCTGGCGGAGCGACTGTTCTCGCCAACCCCAGCAAGCCGGAAACATTTCTCGGCGGCACCTCGCCACCTCTCTGATTGCAAGGTGAATGTTTCAGAAGGGACAGAGCCGGCTTCCACGCGTCACTGAGCCAAAGACCCGTGTCCATGTTGACCGTGTCGTTATCCAGCCGTATTTCTATTGCTTCTTTGATGACTGACTCCCAGTAGAAGGAACACTTGGCCAGTGCCTTTACATTGCCAAAGTCCATTTTGTGGCTGTTTTCAATAACATGCTGGACAACTGCAGATTTATCTATCTGGAACATGCGAATGTTGCGTTCATGTTCGGCCACCCGAGCCTTGATAGTCCGGATCGTCTGACCAATATAATTCTTGCCACACTGACATGGTATGCTATAAATCAATGGAGTCATCAATCCCAAGTCATCCTTCACGGGCCGGAGGTAGTCTCGTATCTTGGCAGGAGGACAAAATATGCTCTTGATTCCATGTCACGCCAGAATCCTGCCTATTTTTCCCGAGATGTTACCTGAATATGGAATGAAGGCCAGAGCCTCTGGCTGGACATCTGGGTCTACCGGGCATTTGTTTGTCTTTTTAATCGCCTGCTCTATTTCTCGATCAGAATAACAATTCCTCTTGAAAGTATTGCGCAGATGTTCAATCTCGGACGGCAGGGAATAGGCGTCGGAGATTTACCTTGCCCTGTGCACCAAAGTGTGGAGCACGGTGGTCTTTCGTGCTGGGTGGTGGAAACTTGTGACGTGTAAATAGCGGTCCGTGTGTCTAGGTTTTCGGTGCACACTGTGTGAGAGGCTTCCATCTGGTCTCCGTCTGATCAGGATGTCCAGGAAGGGCAGGCTGCCATTCTTCTCCATCTCCATCGTGAAGCGGATATTTGGGTGGATTCCATTAAGATGGTCTAGGAATGTATAAAGACTGTGAATGCCATGTGGCCAAATAACAAAAGTATCGTCCACATAGCGATAGAAGCAAGTTGGCTTAAGGCTGAAGCTTTCGATCCCCTTATCTTCGAATTCTTCCATGAACAGATTGGCGACAATGGAGATCCCATTGCTAACCCATCCATCTGTTCGTAGAAACTCCCACTATAGGTGAAGTAGGTACAAGTCAGGACCAGCTCGAAAACGTCCACAATTTGGGGTTCGAAGAGACGGCGCAACAGCTGTAGAGTGTCAGCCACAGGGACCTTGACGAACAAGGAGAAGACGTCAAAACTGACCATGATGTCAGGGTCCGGAAACCGTATCTCACGGTGTTTGTCAACGAACTGTGCCGAGTTCTCCACATGGTGGAGACATGTCCCCACAAACGGGCTGAGCATTCCCGTCAGGTACTTGGCCAAAGTGTATGTAGGGCTACCTATGGCACTTACAATCGATCGTAGAGGTACGTCTGCCTTGTGTATCTTTGGGAGGCCTTCATTCCATATTCAGGTAACATCTCGGGAAATATATGCAGGGTCTGGCGCGACATGGAATCAAGAGCATATTTCGTCCTCCTGCCAAGATACGAGACTACCTCCGGCCCGTGAAGGATGACTTGGGACTGATGACTCCAGGGGTGTATAGCATACCATGTCAGTGTGGCAAGAATTATATTGGTCAGACGATCCGGACTATCAAGGCTCGGGTGGCCGAACACAAACACAACATTCGCATGTTCCAGATAGATAAATCTGCAGTTGTCCAGCATGTTATTGAAAACAGCCACAAAATGGACTTTGGCAATGTAAAGGTACTGTCCAAGTGTTCCTTCTACTGGGAGTCAGTCATCGAAGAAGCAATAGAAATACGGCTGGATAACGACACGGTCAACAGGGATACGGGTCTTTGGCTCAGTGACGCGTGGAAGCCGGCTCTGTACCTTCTGAAACATTCACCCTGCAATCAGATAGGAAGTGAGGCACCGCTGGGAAATGTTTCTGGCTTGCTGGGGTTGGCGAGGACAGTCGCTCCGCCAGCCAATCAATGACGAGCGCAAGATGGCAGCCGCGGGAGGGAGCGAGCAGAGGGGGGAGGCCAGGCCTTATAAGGGCGCGCGGAGGCCAGACATCGCCAGTGCAGCTCTGGTTCTCCCTGCACAACATCCAACCTGAAGATGGCAGCAGAGTCAGCCGCCGAAAGCTCGTTTTCGCATATCAACAACGTACGGTGGAAAACCCGTGAACACTACATTTCATAAACCTCGAATATAAACAAAGAAAACCTGTGTTTTCCGTTAACTGATTTGTATTGAATAAAAAGGTTTGCAAAAACTTATAACTTCATAATCTACTTCAAAACAAAACTAATTATGTTAAAAAGAATTTAAAATGAAATGCAGTTGCACTTTAACAAAAATATAGGTACTGGACATTACTTTCAAATGTAAACAATGGCCTGGACCACTGAGTGTGTAATTGACAGATTAGTATTAAAGAAAACAGATCACTAACATTCACAGTACTAGAATTTGTTACTCTTTATTTTTCAACCAACTTCACAACCAAAATGTTAAATTTTTAACTAAAATAACCACAAATTACCACCACACAAGCTAAGACATAAGTAGCGTGCACAACCGAATGCCAACGATCTTTTTGGCAACTTTTATAAAATTCAAAATATTTGATAATAAGATAGTGTTGTAACAGAAGACCATTAGTAAAGCCAAGATGACATTACTGGCATTTGCTGGATGTATTTTAATAAAGGGTAATTAATTTAATGTTTGCAACTATTAATTAAAAATGCCCATTTTGTAGCAAAACTAAAGAAACAACAGTCCATTAAAGCAACTCCATTTCATTTAAGTCAAGCAGTCATCCCTAAAATCAGATCCGCCAAAACATTTAGATAATAATAATGAAAAAACAAGCAATGTTTTTCCACACAGGCTAATGATCAACAAATTTATGAGTATTATGTTAGTCTTCAAACTGTGTTTCACACTTTTAACTAGTTGTCTCTTGTGACTAATAATCTGCATTTCTATGCCCAGTGCAATAGGTGATAATGGACACACCTAATCAACTGACACTTTAATATCTCCCTTTACTGACATTTTACCAACCTAATCCACCAGCTTATTTGATACAAATAATCAGATTTGCAAGTATAAGAGGAATTCTTATCAAATAAAGGAAATTACTGTCCTTGCCAAAAACATTACATAGTGGTGTATTTGTAATTTATTTAATAAACTTCAACACTGCCTACTATCTCCTTACTAGCCACTTGCTCATTGTTTACACAGCTGAAAAATGACTTTGAATCTTTGTTTGGCTACAGCTTGCAACTCCAAATGCAACCACAAAACTTTGCAGCTCCAGAATTCGATCAAGTACTGCTTCATCTGCAAGCACATCTTCTTGGTAATATTTTGTTTCTTTTGCCATTAGGGCACAAGCTGTTATCGGAAACAGATCTATAACTGGCTGCATATTAGTTTGTGAATTATATATACACTTTCAAATAGACCTGCTAGAATAAAAGTTATTTCCCAAAAAGGATCACCTTTTTTGTAGTGTCCTATAACTAAATGCATGAGGAATTTTCAAGGTAAATCATCTTCTGCACATTACGAGATGGTAAGAACTATAGCTCACCTCGAGCTAAAAGAGCCTAACCCTCACAAATGTTTCCAATGTTAACATACTCCATGGAATAAACAATTAAATAATTTATCCTGGCAATGCTGGCTTTGACAAAAATTTGATGTTTCTGTGTGTTGTGAAAAAGTAATTGTTTCAGTGGGTTAATCTGGATATATAGATGGTGTCCCCGAATTTCGAGGGGAGGTGGAGAACATTGTGAGGAGCCATAATTACATCAGAAAGGCCTCGACTGGACTCTGACAAGTATCTCGTCTTTCGAAGGTACTTTCAGAACTGCTTACCGATGTTCCCGCACCTGTTCCGCACTGCATGTGGTTTCAACAGGATGGGGTGCCATTTCATTATGGAAGGTAAGTACATGACCATTTGGACCGGACATTTCCAAACAGGTGGATTTGGCACAGTGGTCCCATCGCTTGGCCTCCCAGATCCCCTGATTTATCTCCCCTGGATTTTTTTTATCTGGGGTGCCATAAAGAGCCTAGTGTACGACACGCCCGTCAATTCTGAAATGTGAGAACGAAGGCTATCATGGGGTATCGATGAAATGAAGTCTTCACGGGTTTTCCGCCGTATGGTGATGAAGAAAAACAAAAACGAGCTTTCGGCAGCTAGCTCTGCCGCCACCTTCAGGTCTCATGTTATGCAGGAGCTGCACTGCATAACAGCAGAAATGAAGGTGGCGGCAGAGCTAGCCGTTGAAAGCTTGTTGTTGTTTTTCTTCAACACCGTACGGCGGAGAACCCGTGAAGACTTCATATCAATTCTGAAATGGACCTGGTGGCACAAATATCCTTCGCTGTAGCTACGCTCCGTGAAATGCCTGGTATTTTCGAACGTGTCAGCCAATCCATGTCGTGTCGGTGTCGTGCGTGCATACATGCCAATGGCCGCAATTTTAAGCACCTCCTATGATGTTACTGACCAGAATAATATACAGAAGGATGGAAAGGGTAGTAGAAGAGATAGTAGGTGAAGATCAGTTTGGGTTTAGGAAAAATCGCGGTACAAGGGAAGCAATTCTGTCTTTAAGATTAATACTTGAAGGGCGGCTCAAGAAAAACAAAGATACTTTTATGGCATTTGTTGATTTAGAAAAAGCGTTTGATAATGTTAGGTGGGACAAGATGTTCAAAATTTTAAAGAAGTCAGGTCTAAAGTATCGAGATAGAAGAATACTCTATAAACTATATAAGAATCAAGTGGCGGTAATAAAAGTAGAGAATCACGAGAGACATGCATCAGTTAAAAAGGGTGTGAGACAAGGTTGTAGTCTATCCCCGTTAATATTCAACTTGTATGTAGAGGCAGCAATGAAGAAAGTCAAAGAAAAATTTCCATGTGGCATAAGTTTTCTGGGAGAAAAAATCAGTATGCTACGTTTTGCTGATGACATTGTCTTGTTAGCAGAGAGGGCTGAGGATATTGAGAAGTTACTGAATGGCATGAACGAAATACTGAAGGAAGATTTTGGACTGAATATAAATCAAAGCAAGACAAAAGTGATGAAATGTAGCAGAAATGATACCAATACTAGATTAAATATAAAAATAGGATCGGATGCAATAGGAGAAGTAAGCGAATTCTGTTACTTGGGAAGTAAAATTACAACCGATGGCCGAAGCAAGAATGATGTCAAAAGCAGAATAGCACTAGCAAAAAGAGCTTTCATGAAAAAGAGAAACCTTTTAGTTTCAAATATTGATCTAGGAATTAGAAAGAACTTTTTGAAACTCTTTGTGTGGAGCACAGCTCTTTATGGTAGCGAAACGTGGACTTTAGGAATACCCGGAAAGAAAGAAAATTGAAGCATTTGAAATGTGGTGTTACAGAAGAATGCTGAAAATTAAGTGGACAGACAAAGTAAGAAATGAACGAGTTTTGGAAATGATGGGTGAGAAAAGAAGTTTATGGAAGAAGCTTACAGAAAGAAGAGACAGGCTGGTAGGTCATATTTTGAGACATGCTGGATTGGTTAACTTGTTAGTGGAGGGAACAGTCGAAGGTAAGAACTGTAGAGGAAGACAGAGATTAGAATATATGAAACAGATAATTGATGACGTGGGCTGTAAGGGGTATGTAGAAATGAAGAGGTTAGCACAGGATAGGAAAGGATGGAGGATTGCATCAAACCAGTCGAAAGACTGACGACAAAAAAAAAAAAAAAAAAAAAAAAAAAAAAAAAAAAAAAAAAAAAAAAAAAAAATGATGCTGTTATGTCATATGTTTTATTTATTATTGTTTTTTGTGTGCGCTAAACAGTTTTCTACTACATTCTGTGTTGTGGCCTTTCTGTCTTTGCGTCTCTTTATCTCATTAGGGTTATGTTTCCACCCATGCTTTCCGATGTAATTATGGGTCCTCACGATGTTTTCTACTTCCCCTCCAAATTTATACATGGCATTTGGGGACACCCTGTATATATAAAATGTATTCAAATCATCATCTACTGTCTAGGCCAAGAACTATCCAGACATCCCTCTACATATCAATTATTTTCCTAGTTTTAAAGATTACTCGACACCACCTTTAACAACAGTATCTAGCATTCTTCTGTAGCACCACATTTCAAATGCTTCAATATTGTTTCTTTCTGGTATTCCTATGGTCCATGCTTATCTACTATATAGTGCTGTGCTCCACTCGAACAGTATTAAAAAGTTCTTTCTGAGTCCTAGATCAATAGTTGAAACTAAAAGATTTCTCTTTTTCATGAAGGCTCTTTCTGGCAGTGCTATTCTACTTTTAGCATCATTCCTGCTTCAGTCGTCAGTTCTAATTTTGCTTCACAAGCAACGGAATTCACTTACTTCTCCTATTACATCTGAACCTCTTTTTATATTTAATCTACTGTGATTGATATCATTTCTGCTACGTTTCATCACTTCTGTCTTGCTTTGATTTATATTCAGTCCAAAATCTTCCTTCAGTATTTTGTTCATGCCCTACAGTAACTTCTCAATAACCTCAGTCTGTTCTGCTAACAAGAAAATGTCATCAGCAAATTGTAGCAGACTGATTTTTTCTCCTTGAACTCTTATGCCACATGAAAATTTTTCTCTTACTTCCTTTATTGCTTCCTCTACATACAAGTTGAATATTAACGGTGACAGACTATAACCTTATAAAACATTTTAAAATTACAGGACACAAACTTACCGGCACTCTGCTCCACACTTGTTTGAACGACACTTTGGACAAGGAAAATGGCATCCAACACATGACTCCTCCAAACAGTCACAGAGGTCCTTTCCAGATGGAATATGTATACCTCTCTCATCGTATAAGTAAGTGGGTTTTCGGCTGTATAAAGGAAAAGAGAGATAAAATACTTGACATATCATACTATTACAAAGTGATGGGTGTTTGGCATTTGCGCAAAGTACAACGATCAAACGGTTCAGGTAGTAATGAAAATGTGGCGACGTTTGAGAGAAAATGTTCCTACCAACGTCAAGGCTAATATAAGTGTTCTGAAGCACTGCAGAATATTTTTTGTTCTGGCAGAATTTTATTTGGAAAATTATTTAAGTCTATCCCATTAAACATATTGGGGGAAAACAAATGTGGTGCAAGAATATTGCTACTAGATAAAGGTGGGAAAGTTAGTAATTATATTTAGAAAGGCAAAAATATAAATGAACACAACACTTTTAAAATAAAAATAAAAACAATATTTAGAGATTTTTATATTTGGACATGTAGTGTGATTCTGGAAACGAAGAATTATCTCAGTTATCTAAACATTAGTCGAAAGGGAAGTATCATTAAATTATACGTCAAGTTCAAAGGGAATATTAATATCATAAGGATTTAAATAGCGCAAAAGAATATTTTCAACAGGTTGTCGAGTGGAATACAAATGTAACTTTATTTAACAAAAGAAACTATTATTTCAGCTAGTTAAAGATTACTAAAAATATAGGGAAAAATAGTAGAATTTTAAAGAGACAAAAAATTGGTATTTTAATGCTGAGAAAGCAACTATTTTTAGTATCCCAGGTGCTTAAAATTTCGTGAACGAAATATGATGAATAGCGAAGTTTGTGCTTTGTAACAGGATGAAAGAACCGGGTCATTTGTAGGAATTGTTTATTTGTCAACTGAAACAGGTAAGTAGCAAAACATAACGTCCTTCGAAACAATTAGAAATGATGAAATGCTTGCCTAACAGAAACAATATCGGAAAACTTCCTTACTCTAGAAAACACAGTTTATCAATATCTCTGTAATATGTATGGCTGCATGTATGTGATCACGCCAGCGAAGCCTAGCAGCTTTTTTCTGAACTATCGCATAGGGGAAGGCTAAGGTTTGACGGTGAGAGAAATTAGAAGTAGCTGATATTTACCTGTTTATGAAGGTTCACAATGATTCTGAGGAGTCGAAGTTGTGGATACCAGAACAACATGTGCATGATGATATCATACAGCAACATTTAAGTTATGACCATTTTGGCATCCAACAGTGCTATACATTACTGAAGCAACATTACTATTTCCACAATATGTACAAGAGAATCCATAATGCCATCACTGTTTGTAAAGCTACACAGATACATCGAATTATACTTCATTAAAAAGAGCTACAGCCAAGGTGATTGGCTCGGAGATAGTGAACCATTACATACTACACGTGAGAACACCTTGGAGGGAGTTAACAGGTAATATACCACAATTTGCTGGAAAGGTGTGACAATGATGTTTTACCTACAAAGAATTAAAATTTTTAAAATGTCATATTATCATCTTCAAGGTCATCCCGCTAACAAGTGATGAGTTACATGGAAAGACAGTTCCACACCTTGTATTGATCTAATTTCAGTCATAGCTGTACTCCACGTAATTTCAAAGACATGTGGCCAATATCAGCATCCGACCACACTACGCGCATACAAAACACCCACGATTTAATTTGACTGCATGTCCAGCAATATTACTGCACAACCATGGCGCTACGTTCAGAACATGGAGGAAGGAATATATGGAGACGATGCAAGGGACCTTCGCCACATACTGGAGTGAAACTGGGTGGAGACAAGTGGGGAGGGGAGGCCGCCATATTGCTTGACCAGAGAAATACGGAATTATGCACAAAAACCTCAAGGGAATCATAAGACAACCGTGGCACCGCAATTTGATGATGGATTATTATGTAACTCGACGAGACACATCAAAAATGAAGAATACTTTTTTTTGATATCTCGCTTAGTTCTAGAGATATTGTGCCTTAAAACTGACGTAGTTAGGTTGAAATGCGGCCTGGACCAGAAAAAAACTATCGCCATATCCATATTTGATGAATTCGGACGTAACTTAATGAGCAGGTAATTCTTTTTAACTTGAATAACAAACTGTTTATTTCTAAAGTCCTTAAATTTTAGTTGATGTTCAAATAGGTTATATTTTCACATTCTATTTCAGTAATTGACAAGTAAGATTTCAAACTCTAGAAATATACTTGTAGACATATTTACAAACAGAAACAAGTAATACCTGAAATTTAAAAAAAACATAAGTCAATGTTTAGAGCTTTAAAAAATTAATACTTCATAAAACCTCATAGTTTCTGAGCTTACTTAGAAGATATTGTACTGGTAGTGGCCTATATAATTTTGCTAGAAAAATCAGTACATTCAAAAATCAGAAGCTAACAGCTAATAATAAATAAATTGTTTGTTCTCTTCAGGTATACACCGCAATTCAACCTGCCAATATTTCCATTAATATTGCCGCTACAAAACCAAACTATTTAGACACATCTAAACACAAGAAATGCATCGCGAACTACATTTCCGTCAATAAAGTTTATTTCATCACGTTTAGTAGTTCGCACAGCACAAATTATCACGATTAATTTCATTGTGCAATTTCAGTGTAAACTTAAACGTGAGTAATGCATGCAGAATACCATATTCACTGTGTTGCGATGTAAACATGACCCGTTTAAATTAAATTTCCAACATTTGTCTACAATAAGGCTAGCTTTTCAGGTGCAAAATAGTAACATATGCTAATTGTCTACACTACACCAACAAAAATTTGAGAATAATATGATCCTATTGAGAGCAATGAATAAATTTATAGCGAATAGCACTAATGTTGCGGTTGCCTGTCAGATACTTCAAGAACGATACTTACAATGTGACTTACTTATGAAACGCTATTCCAGGTTTTTTCCTATCTCGTCTGTTTGTGCAACCATATGCATCACAACTTGGCATTATAGAAAACTTTAGAATATTAGAAATGAAATATTCTCAGCAGCTGACACAGTGCAAACAGCCCAATGTTTTGGTACTCCTACGATGTCCGCAGCACAGGCACAGTTTTTGCACGAGGTTTCACGGATTTCGAGTTATCTCGTCTCCATATATTCCTTCCTCCATGGTTCAGAAGGCAGAAGGCAAAGCAATTGTCATGTTACAACCTATTGTGGAGATAATCACAAGAAATGAGTCCTGGAATTACCTCCCATCAAAGAAATCATTAACACTTTTCCACATAACTTCAGTGTCACTGTTTTAATTAATGCTACAAAAGAAACCACTCAGAATAGATGACTCCATTCAAGTATTCACAGAAAGTCAGGACTGATTTAGAAGAGCAGCAGAAGAATTTCTGGGGAGGGAGAAACAATGTGATGATGAGATCAAACCTACAAAGTGCCGAGTGGGAGAGCTGGTTTTGGTTCATATGCACCGTAAATTGTGTGTATTGGAAATAAAAGTAACAAATTTCTACCTTTATATAGCAGTCCATACGAAGTGAAGGAAATGCATCCCTAATTGTTTATGTACTGGTGGATGTGCAGATGACAGAAATAAGGGGACAATATTATATTACCAAGTTGAAACCATTTAAAACTATTGAACAATAAATAATTATTGCCGTTTAGAGACATCTGTTATGACAATTTAAATATTAACATTGTTATTAATACTATTTTTCTGTTAGTGTTACAATTGCAAGAAAAGGACCGAACTCGCAGTGATTAGCGGCGAATGTCGGGAGCGTGCATCTCACGTAGCGTTGGATCGCTAGCTAAACACTAATCTTGGGCAGTATCTCTTGCTTTCATATCAGTGACACTCAGTCCCTACTTTCTATTTCTGAAACTTCACTGTCCGTCTGCATGTCAGGAGTCTCCATTTTTTCACAACTTCTTTACCATCATATTTTTTTATCTTTCTTCTCTTGTAGTTCAAGGTATGGAAATATGATTTTTTTAGAGTAAGAGTTAATGAGTATTTTTGGACGTTTCCAACCTTTCAGTAAGTTAAGTTTTACTATGTGTTTGATTTTTATATCATTTCAACTTTTGTTTATATATATGATAGGATTAATGAATAGTTATGTTTTGCATCTCAGAGTACGTTTTTAAAATCGGTTGGCCACAGAAGACTAGTATTTGATAAAGGAAAATGATGAAAAAGTTGTGACCATTTGGAGTAAAAACATTGTTCAGAATAAAGAAATGTGAGGAAGGTATAATGGAAATGGGAGTTTGGGAGGGAGGGAGATAAGGACAGGAAACACACAAAGATTCATATGTATCGAGTAACAACACAATGAGTTAAGGACTCCCATTATAGATTGGTGACATTACATTTTCCTTTGTTGGAACAAGAAGGGGATGTTTCAAAGATAAAAAAAAAGGAAAGCCTTGGTAGGGGTTCTAATCATATGAATAAGTTTTTGTAGCAGGCTAAGTTTTCCATTTATATGTTTGGGATGTTTCATTTAACTGGTTTTTTTTTTTGTGTGTTTAAATACTTCAAGGATTAGGCACTATTGTCTTCACTTTGTATTTGTACACCATGTCTTCCTAGCTCCAGAATCTCTGGGTCCCACTGGTTTGTACTGCATCGCCATAAGTGAAATCCTTTCTTCATCCATTATTTCAATATGCTCACTCCATGATTCTCTGTATTCCTTCCATTTATATTGTATATATCAAGTTCTTTCTAAATTTCTTTGTTTGTTATATGGTCTTGTTTAGTGCAGCCTTTTACCTTCGTAAAGAATCTCATTTCTTCTGCCTGAATTTAACTTTTATCTCTTGCTTTAATTGTCCAAGATTCACTTCTGTACGGCAGAGTCGGGAATTTCATTTTTGTGTCTTTTCTTGTTTTGTTCCGAATTGCTCTATTTTTTGTCCCACCTACCGATTAAAATTTGTTGATCTTTTTCTCTATATCTTTACCTATGTTATAAATGATTCCACAGCCTAGGTTGTTAAAATTCATTAACTGTCCTATCACTGTGATATCAATTATTATTTCTGAGTGAATGGGATGTTTACCATAATGTGCCATCACTTTTGTTTTCTTTTTGGATATCTGGGGCTGGGTTACGCTAGTGCCACCATCTTGGCGTCAGTGTGTTCCTAAACTCAGTACGCAACCAGCGGTGGCGGTGCCTATCATTCTTTGTATACAGTGGAGTGTTAAAATGAGCACTGCAATGGAAAATCCCGCCAGTTGTGAAGTGCGAGCTGTGATAAGGTTTTTGTTGGCAAAAAAATCACAAACTAATTGAAATTTACCGCCAGATTTGTGATGTTTGTGGCCAAGGAATAATGAGTGAAAGCCGAGTGAGGCAGTGGTGCATTGATTTTAAAAATGGCCGAACCAATGTTCACGACGAGGATCGCAGTGGTAGGCCTAGTCTTGTGAGTGATTAATTGGTGGCGAAAATCAACGAAAAAAATCCGTGAAAATCGTTTCATGATTACGGAACTCTCAGAACATTTCCCCCAAATTTCACGGAGTTTAGTTCATGAATTTGTGGTTGGTAAACTTGGTGACCACAAATTTTGTGCCAGGTGGGTTCCAAAAATACTGACAGAAGACCACAAAAAAATAAAGACTTGCTGCAGCACTGATATTTCTGGAAGACTACGACAGAAGTGGAAACAAAGTTATAGAACGTATCGTAACTGTCGAGGAGACTTGGATAAAGCACGTTGCCTTGAAACAAAACGGCAGTCGATGGAATGGGGACACACGCATTCACCCAAGAAACCGAAGGAGTGTCTGCAAATGCTGTCAGGAGGAAAAATCATGGCTACTGTGTTTTGGGACGCTCATGGAGTGATTCTCATCGATTTTCTTGAACGTGGCCATACAATCAACTCAGAGAGGTATTTCGAAACACTCAGACAATTATGACGCACGATACAAAACAAGAAACGGGGAAAACTCGACGAGAATGTTTTGTTTCTCCACGGCAACGCTCATCCACACACAGCCAACCGTACCCAAGAGCGCTTGGATGGTTTTGCATGGGAAGTTTTCAATCATCCGCCGTACAGCCCGGATTTTGTGCCGAGCGACTACCACCTGTTCCTGGCGATGAAGCCCTGGCTCGCTACTCTACGCTTTGCCACTGAACTGCATGCCAGTGTAAACCAGTGTTTGAGCTCTCAGGAGGCAGATTTCCACAGAGAGGGTATTGAAAAGCTTGTACCACATTATGATACATGCCTTATTTTAAATGGTGGTTATATGGAAAAATAACCTGAGAGTGTACCTCCAAAATGAATATAACATTAAAAAAAAAAAAAAAAATCAATTTGTTTGTTTTTATTTCAAAATGTCTGTTACTTTCTAGATAGCCCTCGTATATGTTGAACAAAGTCTGAGATAAGCTGCAGCCTTATTCAACGATTTTGTCAATCAATATCTCTTCAGATTTCTTGGTGCCAGTATTCATTATTTTTGTATCTTTGTATAAACTTTTATGAAATGCATAGGATATCCATTTCGGTTAATATGTCTCCTTTTTGCATCTATCCACACTATTGAAAAGCTTTACAAAGTCAATGAAAGCTATAAGTTTTTCCATAATGAGTTCATGTCTCTTTTCTAAAATTATCTTAATGCTACAGATGTTATCACTGCATGACTGTCTCTTCTGGAATCCTAAATGTTCCTTTTTTTATTTTGACTTCTGCTATGATCTTCAGTCTTGTGTATAAAATTATTTTTGCAAATACCTTGTAAATAGCATTCATTAGAGTAATTCCTCTATAATTTTTTGTATTAAGTCCTCTTTCCCATGCTTGGTATTTTGTAGCTTTTCCAGCACTCACGTAATAAATGAAATATTCTAAATTCACACAAAGAGCCCGCATATTTAAATAATTCTATGTAAATGCCATCAGGGCCACAAGCTTTCCTATTTTTCAACACCAACTGTGATTCTTCTAAGGCAATGTGATCTACAATATTATTGTGACCACTAAATAAAGGTCCGAGTAGATATTACTTTCTTAGTGTATGTGAACAGTCTCTATTAGAATAGGCCTGCAAATTTTATCATTTGTTATAGTGTAATCCAGTAGTGATTGGTAGCCTCTAGCACTCCAAATGTACCTGCGAATATCTTTCATTCTGAAAAAAGCTGGTTAAACATCACAAATTGTTAAAGTTCCTCCCCATTTCTGTTTTTATGTTGTTCTCCAAATTTGCCAACTACTCCCAAAATTGGGATGTTGCCATCCCTGGAGTTCAAGTTGCCATTGTCAGGGGCTGAATGGCCTAGGCTAGTGGGCGTGTGTGTGGATAGGTGTGCTGATGAACTAACCTTACGGAATTCCGGTGCTGCTTGAAGCGTCTATTCAGTTCTTCTGGCAGCTCCACTAGAATCTTACCATTGGACTGTTTCGGCTAATGCTTGACAAGACTGTGGATTGACGGCCACAGACCGAAGGTTAGAAACTGATATAAGTTCTTACTACATGAAGAATGCAAGACGTGCAATTGAACCAGTTTATTGGCCTCTAACACGGAGTAGTACAGTTTATAGTGTGCTGCAAAGTGGTTTCCAACTATCACCAACTTATCTAAGCCCCGAGCTGTAATAGTTAATTGTTCGGCAGACGGTCGCCCCAGATAGGAGATGCATGGGAGGGTGGCAGGCTCCTAACAGGTGGCTATCGAAGTACGCTCGACTACTGTCGCTGACTGCCCGACAGTAAAGACACTACTTCATCGCTTGTACTGCCCAAGCCACCTCGGCTGACCTACAATTATGAAGGAGACTGCACTCTAAGGTGCTGACTGCAAGCATGCAGATTCCTGGTTGGTCAATGCTCGAACACGCTCAGCATTGTTAATGATCGCCGATTGCCAGTAGCTCGACGACTGAATATTCCTACAATATCCCAAATAGTAATGGTCTTCAAAATGACTCTTACACCACATAAGAACATTATTCCTCTTAATGACTTTACTCAGCTGTTGAAGCTTATCATAAAATATCTGTGTCCTCTTTCTTCCCTTCCTATGGAACATATATGCCAATTAATGTTAAGTATCCTCTGTCTATTTTAAACTTGCACATCACTATTCTTTCATTGATGAGTGAATATTCTTTTCTTGTTTTTCCATTTTTACTATCCAGTACTGCCACCCCACCACTGGCATGTCTACTCCGGGGTACTCCACAGTATAGCGTAGTCTAATCGCCATGATCTTATGTTCCTATCAATTTTTTTTTCTTCTTTCATTAATGACAGATATTCCTTTCTGATGTATTTTTCAATTCCATTTCTTTGTTACATAGTCCCCTAACATTTGAAGTAGCTAATTTTACTCGATTCACAATACCTAATCGCTTGTCCTCGACATGCTCAAGTCATTTTCGTGGTCCATCTGGTTGTACATCATACCTCAATACCCTGCCCACATTACAAGCACAGCACAGGTTAAGTTTGGTGTTGGAGCTGCCAACTTACAGCTTCCACGCATGCCGAGTAATATTTCAAGCGACTGTTTGCCAGGTGGATTGCCTTTGCTGGGCTGAGAGTTCAACCTACCCTCAGTTTTCTGTCAGGATTCCTTTCCCTCAGCCTGCAGTTCCTGCTTTAAGGTGCTGGAAATTCACCCTCATCCTTCTCTCTCAATTAAACTCCAGAGCATCCAGGGACACCATGAGGACAATTGGTCATGAGATGGAGTTTCCGATTTGGTATACTCACAGGAAAAATTAAGACCCACCGAAAATCAGCAGATCATAGTTTAGCAATGCCTGGTAAAACAAACATCCAGAATAAACTTGATTCTCAGAACCATCTTGCTGTTGTTAAACTAGTGCCTATTGGGTAATTCACCCCTGTCTGTAGTTCAACTAGTCAGTTTTGGGCTTATCAGTCTTTTGTTTAATTTTTGGTCAATTTTAAAGTGCTTACCATTGATTAATTCAATTTCAAAATAATTTGTTTAATCTGACAGCACACAGAGTTAGAGACATTCAAACATTGTAAATTTTTAAGTTGTGAGATTCTTAGTCAACGCTGAGCTGTTCTTCCAGGCATCTTGGACTTCAACAATGAAGATCAGTAATCCATCGAAAAATTTAAGTGTTGTCACTACCTGAGCAATTCACTTCAGACACCACTGATACCTACCATAAGCACAATACTGTAGAATCAGCAGCAGATTAAAGAAACATTTTGACACCATGAGGGCTTTCTCAGTGTTTTCTTGAATCTCCAGGCAGAGCTGTGGCAATGTTTTGAAACCTAACGATCCTGCAACCTTGCAGTGGCTTCCACTTAACGACACTTCTTTATGAAATACACATTAAAATCACTGAAAAGTTATGTTTGAAAAAGCTGACATGGCCCACCCAGAGAATAGAGATAACACAATCATGGTTCTCTCGAACAATAGTGAATTATGTTTATAAATTTATTTTATTTTTGTGCTATCATAACCCTCTTGCCTTCATATTTTTTGATGGATTTAGTTTCCACATTTTTCTCAGTAAGGACAGAGATTTGAATCGCTGGGATCAATTTCAACATGCTGGTTATGACCCAGTTTTATTAGTAACTAGCTGATACCTGCGACTTCATACGCATGGATTAAGAATTTCTTTGCCAGAAATGAATACAGAAAGTTGTTGGCAGCGAAGGATTGGTCCCAAACAACATAATATGACCAGAAAGCCATCACTATATCATTCTACCATTGAACCTGTCTCTTGAAGAGAATCAATTTCCAACATACTTAAAAACAAATGAAGGTGACGGGATGTGGGGGGGAGGGGGGGGTGTTAACTAAAGGCAGCTTTATTTCAGCTTGGTCTTTATTTCTTTCTTCAGCAAGAGCATCCAATTCTTGGGTTCTAATAACTTTAGCTGCTTGTGCTCTGATAGAGCTACAACTTAGGGCAGTTTACGCCCGCAAGGCATGTCAAAAAAAGAAGGCAAAATAAACTGGTGCCAGAAATATTTAAGCAGTTACAAAGTAATGGAGTAATGGGACAGAGAAAATCGACATCTATACTAAATAATACATTTTTACCCAAAACGAAATTTATTAAGAAATTATACACTGATGTGTAATCATAAGTTTTCCCGGCAGGTTCTGTTGCTTGAAGATTTCTCGGGCAGTGCAGCTGTGTCAATTGATCGCAGATGTACGAATTTTCGAAGGCGTAACATGCCATCATCTTCAGGTAGCGTTCACTGGTCGGCGTGAGGAGTGCAGTCCAGGACGCGACTGCTGGTCTGCTCCCCGGGCATCAATAGTTTATAGCCTCCGACCCCGCCCTCCCACTCCCGCCTCGGCGCTCCGATAGCGGTGGTGAAGGTGTTGCGTTGAGGCGCGTCAAGCAGTGACCTTCCGTTTGTACGCCATCTCTGTCACTCTCAGTGCGTCGGCTCTGGTCTTTGAGGAGCATTGAAGCGGCTCCGCAAAGACCAGAGCCGAGGCACCTGTGCAAACTGATGGTCACTGCTCGTCGCGCTTCAACGCAACACCGCCACCACCGCTATCAGAGCGTCCAAGGCGGGAAGTGGGAGGGCAGGGTCGGAGGCTATAAATATCGATGCCCGTGGAGCAGACCAACAGTCGCGTCCTGGACTGCACTCCTCACGCCGACCAGTGAACGCTACCTGAAGATGATGGCATGTTACACCTTCAAAAATTCGTACATCTGCGATCAACTGACCCAGCTGCACGCCCGAGAAATCTTCAAGTAAATTATACACTAACATAATGCGCGAGTAGCACAGCTTGAGCAAGCGATGTAACATTACAGACTAACACACACATCCGTCTCTCTGTCACCATTCGATAAGTTCTCAAAATTTCATGACTACAACTGTTAATCATACCGAAAAAAAAAATGTCCTGTGCCCTCCCTACAGATTTTCTTGTCAAATTCCGTCAATATCGGTATAGGCATTTAGTTGTCAAAATGTAACAAAAAATAGAGACTTACTTCCGCATTTACAGTATTATTACTGCAGATCACACACTGACTGTGAATCACCCCCTGAGGGATCAAGATAACGTAAAAAAGAGTACACCTACAGCATTGCAAGACTACCTACGATTTGCCTCGCATTGCACCCCTAACTTTGTGATATCCACAGTTTAACATTTAATCCGAATAACCTACGGCCAAATTTTTAAAAATGTTAGCCTCCACGGAGATTTGAACTGGAGACCACGACCCAAACTTTAGTAAGCAAGCACTTTAACCACTGAGCTGCCTAACCGCTACACGGAAAAAACAATACGGAGACGTCCATATCCAACGCATCTGTCTATCGCTGTTCAGTAATATTTCGAAATTATGAGACAACATGTATTATTTATACAGATAATTTTTCAACCAAATGTAGACCGTATTTTTCTCCTTGTTTCAAAGGATAAGTGTGCAAAGTTTCATCGAGATCAGATGAAAACTGTGGATTTGTACAAAGAACAAACATACATTCATCTTTATATATACAGATGTGGAGTAGTACAGAATGGCAGAATGGATCAAAGCAGGGAGCAGCAGAAAAAGAAAGGCCCTCTGAAGGAACCAAAGGTTTTGGTTTAGCCAGAGAATTGGTGAGGTTTGTAGACAATTTCAATTTCTACAGGAATGGGAAGGAGGCTTGTGTGGTACGCGGAGAGATAGAGACTTTAGGTTGTGGAAATCAGGAGACAAGAATACAATAAGTAGAATGTAACAGTCAAAAAAGGAAGGTATAGGAAAAGAAAGGACAACAAAGAATCAAGCCATTAGGCAACAATGATGACAGAGATAAGGAAGAACCTTTAAAGTAATTTGGAAACAAGAAAGGGTAGAGAAATTAAATCCTTCACTTATGAAAATTGACAGTCTTCCTCTTTACATATAACTTGTTCCAGGTTACCGATAAGCAATCCCAGGTTGACTTAGTTTGATTATGTTTTAATAAAAGCCTTTGACACTGTGCCTAACACAAGATCACTTACAAAACTTCGTAGTTATGGTATATGTGACTGGGTTGTAAACTGTTTAAAGGGTAGAACATATACTTCTTGTTGGCGAGCGTTCATCACTGACCAAAGTGAGATCCGGGGCTCCCCAGGGAAGTGTGATAGGGCCTTTATTGTTTCTCGAATACTTTAACGCCTTATTTGATGTAATAAGGGGGGGGGGGGAGAAGACTGTTTGCCGATGATACTATTATTTATCGTGAAATAAAAACCCAGACGACTGTGATTTGCTACATGCCAATGTTATGAAAATAATCACTTGGTTCAAATACTGGCTGCTGGAGTTAAACACTAAAAATGCTAAGTCATGCATATAAGTAAAAAAGCGACACCATTTAGCTCCTGAATATAAAATGAGTGGCACTGTCCTTAGAACAGTATATTCTGCTAAATACATAGGTGTAATAACTTGTTGTAGAATGAACATATTGAGAAGACAATTGGGAAAGTAAATCATATGCTCCGATTTCTAAATTGTAATTTAAAACTTGGACACCAGAAGTTAAAACAATTTCATACAAAGCTCTAGTGCATACTTACTTAGAAAATAATTGTTCTGTATGGGACCCTATCAAAAGGTTTAATGGATGCATTGCAGAAAGTCCAAAGAAGAGGCGCCCAATTCGTTACAGGTATATATAGCTGGATGGAAAGCGTAAGTGAGATGTTGAATGAATTGGGTTGGGAAGATCTGGAACACCGAAGGCATTGCTTTCGGCAGTAGCTGATTGAAAAATTCATGACTGACCTATTTTAGGATGATGGCAAACACATATTACTACCAGCTACATTCATATCTAGGAATGACCGAGAAAATAAGATAAGATAAATTAGGGCCAGAACTGACTCATTTCTATATTCTTTTTATCCATGAGCGATTAGGGAGTGGAATAGTAAGGAGTTATCGAGCGAGAGGTTCCGATAGGAGTAGGTATCTATAAACCCCTCTGGCCATCATGATCTGGGTTTTCCATGGTTTTCCCAGACCACTCGGAGAATGCTGGGATGGTTCCTACAAATAACCTATAGGCACCTTTTGCGATATCCCATATATCCCTTCCTATGAACAAATGGTTAAACATTAGGATTGGTGCAATGCACCCTCCGCCACCCACTTTTAGTGAATGGCAGAGTAATAATAATAATATAATAATAATAATAAAGAATAAAAAATTCCAATAGAGAATAGGATCACTGGGTTAAGGATACAGAATGTACCATAATTTTATCAGCATACAATACTAATTTTCAACTGCATTACACATTACAACAATGTACTTCAGACGTTACACTATTGGAGAGAGAAAATATACATACCCTGGTTTACCAGTTTTCTTAGTTACTTTACTTTTTCCATTCTTGTTCTCCACAGAATCAAGATGATCTTCAGTAAGCCTGATAAAACAAACACAATCACCTCAGAAAAGGAGAGAAAATTTAAATCATTCCTACAGAAATGCCAATCCTTCATGAGAAATTCTGGGCAGAGTTGATGCAACTGGCAGTTCTGCAAATCTTTTCTGTAAGGTTCTACACAATATTTGAATTCCATATGATTATTTAAATAACAGTATAACAGAAATATATGGATCAAATTTGCCCATTTCTTAAACATTTTTAATCTATTTAACAATATATTAAAATAACACTGTAACCTTCACGGTTGTTCAGCCAGGTGGTGTCGTGAAAACAAGATGGTGCCTCCATCAGGTGTCACAAGGCTTCCAGTGATTAGGCCTGCCACTGATTGGACTGTAAGGGGAAGCAAGCTTACAACCTACAGAAGCCATGCAGCAACTGGTGAAGACACCAGTCACCTGTCAAACCTGTGAAGATTACAGGGTAGTATTACACCAGGAAAGACTCTGCTCACACTACATTAAAATACCATAAAATAAAAATAAAATTCATTGCTGCCCTGCACCATGGACAAATTAGAGCAACACTTTCAGAGACTGCAAGTGTGCAAAAATTAGGGTCTCTCAACTAATCCATGGTTAACACTAAGAGAACAAATTAATTGAAAACACAAGACAATAGTGCATGGTGAATAACTAAGACAGTAAATTTATATCCAGTTTTCTATTGGAGATAACACAAAATCTGGATAAATATGACATCCTCAGTCTGAATATTATTTTTCCCACAACACTTATATTGTGATTTATAGTTGTCTGGTAGCTCAGTGGAAAGAATGTTCACCTATAATATCCAGCCACAGCCAAGAATTTTTATCCCTTCATGCAATCAATCTCTGGACACTCTGTGCCCTCAGGTTCCATATTTTAAATTTCAAGCCCAGGAGGAGAGGTCATCCCCCCTCTGAGACGTACTGGCTCTGTATGCCACCTTCAGAACGTTTGGGTTGTGGACTTTCTAGGTCTATACACTGTGATGTGCTTCAAATGAGGAAATAAGGTTCAAACAGTAATTATTATATACTCAGGTAAGAAGCAGATTTAAAATAATTATTTCCATTAGCATCTCTTTTCCTAACATTTATAAATATTGTCCAAGAAATATTAGTGAATTAATAAAGTTTCAAGCGTTCAGCTACATCGAAATGAATGTGACATTTTGAAATGGCTGGAAGCTCCTTACTTTTTATCAATAGACAATGCTGCGAAACCCTTCGATATGGCAATAGTAGTAAATCCTTCAAATTCTTATTTTTCATTTAAAATCTATTTAAAAGATTTTAAATGCCCCAGTCAATGTCTTTCAATTAACACATTAGATCATAATTGTGTCTTAAATAGAGTTTGCTGAAGGATAGCAAAAACAAGAAAAGTAATGGCAGTGTAACAGTGTTAATGCTGGAAATGAATTATAGAATCATGAGCGATATAACAGTTTCTTTGAGAATAATTTAAAAAACAAGATTTCATGTTTAAAAATTGTGCGAGTGAACCATTACCATATTCCTCTCTGAGGTTTTCTTAATCACCAATTAGAATGATAAGGCATAGTTCTTATTTCAATAAATCTTGCACATTAGCTTTTATTGTGCCTAAACATTCTCCAAGCATTTCTTTGTTGCTGTCTGTAAAGAACTACACGTTATTATTATTCACAAAAGTTAATTTTCAAGTATAAATGGAACCCCAAACAGAAGCACAACAGTGTGATGACTTACTAAGCGATACGTCATGCTGGTTTGTGAGGGAATTTATTCAAATGTTTAAATTGTTTTTATTAAAAAATTACTCTTTACTGTTTTATGAATTTTGCTCTATAAATTTTTTGATGGCATATAATGATTTTTCCAATTCGAAATAGTTATGAGATGATCATCTCTTCTGTATATTATACTAAACAAATATTTTTTAAAAAAAACCTTAAGAAACTGCAGCTTGTATTGTAGAACTAACATTACCTTGCCGCTTTGCTCTCACAGTCTTTGATGCACACAGTAGTGCATTTCTCTTTTGTGGCTCGATCAAGGAGCTAAGGAGTTTACATACCATGGTAAAAAAATCAGAAGACTCGTCATGAAAAAATAGCACAGTTGTGAACCTAAGTGTGTAAAGCTTTTAAAAGAGTTCCAAGTCAGGATTTTATCTGAAAATTTACTTACTAATATAAAAATTGTTCTGGTCATATATGTAAGTAATAAGAGTATCAAGTTATGCTACCACTGATTAATAAAAGCGGGAAGTTCGTATACGAAAAGCAGAAATATTTAATACTTTTAATGAGGCTTCCATAACAGAAAATTTAGAGGTTCCAATATTAATCACTTTTACTGACAGAACTATGAACTATCTCGTTCTTAGCACTCTGAGAATAACTAAACTGCTTAAGAATGCGAAAAAAATGTTAAACTCATAGACCAGATGGTTTATTCCTACTCAAGGTATGAACAGGAAATTCAACCACATTTGATCAAGTTATATACCACCTCCTTCGATCAATGAAACAAATTAACAATGAATAAAAGACGGCCATTTGCATGTCTATTGTTTAAGGGCGAAAATGTTAATGATTCCCAAAATAATATGCCAACTTCACTAGCTTCAATATTTTGCATCAGCAGGAATTCAGGAAAGGCTGATACCGTGAGACAACTTGCACTTTCAATTTATGACTTGAATCATATGAAAGGTGAGTGAGTGATCACAGGTTGACTTAGTTTTATTAGATTTTTTTTAAAAAAAAAAAAAAATCTCTGCACTGTACCTCATACTAGGTTACTTACGAAACTTCATAGCTGTGGCATATCTAGATAAATATGCAACTGGGTTTCTGACATCCCGAAGGGTAGAACCCAACATGTAGTTCTCGGTGGAGAATGTTCATCACTGGCGCAAGTGAGGTCCAGGGTCCCCAAGAGAAGAGTGATAGGGCTCCTGCTGTTTACCATATTCATGAATGATCTGAGCAACACAATGGAGTGGAAAATAAGACTATTTTCTGATGATACTATTATTTATTGTGAAATAAAAGCCCAGGACGACTGCACTTTATTACAAGCCAATGTTGTGAAAACATTGACTGACAGTTGGAGCTAAATAGTAAGAAGTGGCAAGTCAAGCATATAATTAAAAAGCTGATACCAAGGCCTCAATATGCAATTAATGATACTGTCCTTGGTACAGTAGTTTCCACTAATTATCTAAGGTTAATAATTCATAACAATTTGTTGCAAATATATTGAAAAGGTAACTGGGAAAGCAGCCTTATGCTCAAATTCCTAGCTTGTAATTTAAAACAAAATACACTGGAAGCAAAATCAATTGCAAAAAATGCTTTGTGACCTCACTTAAAATACTGTTGATCTGTATGGGGTCAACATAAAAAATATGGGCATTGGAGAAGATCCAAAGGAGAGCTGCATCATTCATGACAGGTATATATTTTTCAAAAAGCATCCTTCCAGTGGAGAAGCCCAAATTTAAGCATTAAAAATGAGATAGATTTTGTTCTTTTGAATAGTTCTCACATTGTTAAATATGTCTCAGTTCTGAACAACACTGACAGTGACCACCAACTAGTAAGAGCAAGGACTGGGGTAAATGTAAGGGCAGAAAGAAATAAATTCATAAGAAACAGGACCAAAATCAATAATATTAAAAACTTGAGGAAAACAAAGAAGAATTCCAACTGATGCTTCAGGGAAAGCTTCAAGAAGCCAACGATGAAGACTTCTTAGTATTAGTCACGACTATGCAAGAAGTTGACGGCTTCTGTCATAACAATATCCAAAACAAAAGATCTACTGAACAAGAGGAGGGAAATGAAGAACTGGTCTGATGACATGATAGTGTGTTCTGAGTTATGTAAAACTTTGAGGAAAAAAGTCTGATATAAAGTTGTACAATGAAAACTTTGTAAGGGATAGTCTAGAAAAGAAAATAGTTTTAAAGAGAGTGAAGCGAAAGCTTATACTCTGTAAAAAGCAGATAATAGCAATGGATGGAAACAATGGCAGACTTACAGACAAAGATTAAATTTTGAAATTTATCCGAGGTTTTTATAGCAACCTATATGGCAGCTTAGAGAAACTAATATTCTCTGTCCACCAACCCCCCCTCCCCAACGTATCCACAGTGCCAGATATACTTCCATCTGAAGTCAGTTATGCTTATAGATAACATGAAAAACGGCATGGCCGCTTGTGAGGATGGTTAAACTGATGATATTTTGAAGCTAGCTGGCGAACAAACTATCAATCACTAGGCTAGGTCTTCTCTTACTGACCACACAATGCATCCATCCCTTCTTCAAAGAATAAAGCTATACTCATCCTGCTATATAAAAGGGGAGTATTCATAACATCAAAAATTACGGACCTATATGCTTGTTGGCTGTTCTGTACAAAGTTTTTACAAAGATCTTGTTGAACCGAATTAGTTTCACCCTTGATTCTGCCAACCCATTGAGTAAGCAGGATTCCACAACAGCTTTAGCAGAATCAACCAAATTCTTGCTCTGCGAGAACTAATTCGCTGTGCAAACTAATACCAGATGCTTTTAAAAAAGGCATTTGATTCAATAAGTCACAAGGCTGTCCTGCAAGCCTTAACTGAACATGGCGTGGAAACAGCTTATATTAGAGTGCTCCATAACATCTATGTCACCTCCTCAGCTTCTGTCTACATTAGATAACAAACTACCGAGTTCCAAATTGAAAAAGGTATTGAGCAAGGTGATCCCATCTCTCGAAAATTATTTTCAGCCATCTTGGAGATCATAATGTCAAAGTTAGAAAGGACAGAAAAGGGAATTAGAATTATTGGTAGAAGATTTAACAACTTGAGATTTCCTAATGACATTGCTCTTGTTGCTAATGACCTTGATGAACTCTACACCTTGGTTACCGATCTCGCCTCTGAGTGTAAAGAAGTAGGCATAACAATGAATGTTTCAAAAACAAAAATTATATCTATCAAATGGGTCACAGACGGGAGTGTACAGATAGATAATGAATCTTTAGAAAATGTCAGCGAGTACATTTATATTGGCCAGCTTGTAAACATGAGAGGTGATGTAAGACCCGAAATTTTCCGTCGAATCTAGTTGGGATGGCAAGTATTTGGTAAGTATTCTATTATCCTGAAATCTAAAATACCCACAAATCTAAAGCAAATAGTTTACAACAAGTGCATTCTTCCTGTGCTAACATACAGCTGTGAGACCTGGACTCTAAATGAATTTACAAAAAATAAACCAAGGACTGCCCAAAGAGGTATAGAAAGGTCAAAACTAGGCTTAACGAGAAAAGAGCAACTGGCATTGGGTCAGTTATGAAGGTCACAGACATTTTAGAGAAGACGGCATCCTTGAAATGGCAATGATTCGACTATATTGTGAAGGAAGGAGACCAAGGATAGAAAAAAAAAAAACAGTATTGGAGTGGAGCCCAAGAGATCACCACAGACCACGAGGAAGATCACCAGACAAACGGATCAATGACGTACACAGGGTTATCAGAGTTAACTGGCAAAGGATCACCCAAGATCATTCCCCCTGAAATAAACTGCTCAAGTCTGAACTGAACTCGTGACTTCAAATGGCCACATCAGTAAAATACTGAACTGGCTGATGATATATACACAGACGGAAAAAAAAATCCCAACACCAAGAAAGACTTGTGTTAGATAAACGAAATTTGGTAGGCGTGTTTATACATCTGAAAGATGACATCGATTCAAATTTCGCGCTTCGCGCATAAGTGTGGCGCTAGTAGCGCTACTCAGAGCTTGCAAATCAGGTTTGCTTTAAATACGCGCTGTAAAGTTTGTGAACGTTATTTACCGCTGAGATTTGACATAGTGAGTTGATGTTAGCCAAGAATGCCTTTAAGAAGACGAAGAAGCCATTATCAACAGCTCACCGAGTTTGAACGAGGTCGTGTAATAGGGCTACGAGAAGGTGGATTTTCTTTTCGCGATATTGCAGAAAGACTTGGCCGGAATGTATCCACTGTGCATGATTGTTGGGTGCAGTGGTCAAGGGATGGTACTGCCTCAAGAAGACCGGGTTCCGGGAGGCCACGTGGCACTACTGAGAGGGAAGACCGCCATATTCGGCGTACAGCTGTGGCACATCGTACTGCGTCTGCGGCAGAAATTCGAGCTGCAGTTGGTACCACAGTGACACAACGAACTGTTAGAAATCGGTTACTTCAAGGACAGCTCCGAGCCAGGCGCCCTGTAGCGTGCATTCCACTGACTACAAGCCATCGCCGTTTGCGACTCCAGTGGTGTCAAGCCAGAGCTCATTGGAGGACGGAGTGGAGATCTGTTGTGTTTTCTGATGAAAGCAGGTTCTGCCTTGGTGCCAGTGATGGCCGAGTGTTGGTCAGAAGGAGGCCAGGGGAACGCCTGCAACCAAACTGTCTGCGGCCTAGACACACTGGACCTACACCTGGAGTCATGGTCTGGGGAGCAATTTCCTATGACAGCAGGAGCACTCTTGTGGTTATACCAAACACACTGACTGCAAATTTGTACGTCAGTCTGGTAATTCAACCTGTAGTGCTGCCATTCATGAACAGCATTCAAGGGGGAGTTTTTCAACAGGATAACGCTCGCCCTCATACCGCTGTTGTCTCGCAACGTGCTCTACAGAGTGTCGACATGTTACCTTGGCCTGCGAGATCACCAGATCTGTCTCCAATTGAACACGTATGGGATATCATTGGACGACAACTCCAGCATCATCCACAGCCAGCACTGACCGTCCCAGTATTGACAGCACAAGTACAACAAGCATGGAACTCCATACCACAAAGTGACATTCGAAACCTGTATGACACAATGCATTCACGTTTGCAGGCTTGCATTCAAAATTCTGGAGGTTACACCGGCTATTAATTTAACAGTATTTCACATTTGAAATGCATTTTCTTGAGCTTAAATTAACCTGTGATCTTGAAAATTTAATCAATTAAACATGTTAACTTGACAAATGCATTGTCCAAATTTCATTACTCTACAATAATTTTTTCTTGGTGTTGGGATTTTTTTTTCCGTCTGTGTATATAATGACAATGAGCAGGAAAATCTTTAAGGCAATAAAACTAAGGAAATATGACCCAGCACTTACCACAGATGAAGGCAGCTGGGTCGACGAACAAAAAACAAACACAAGAGAAGCACAATATTTCGGCCTACAGCAGCCTTAAACGTGCAGAAGATGAAGCACCAGGCAGCGTCACATGTGTACACATAGACGGCCGACTGGTGAATGGCGTCTCAGGCGTGGATGGTAGTTTAGGTGGAAAAGGGGGGGGGGGGGAGTAAGCTCAAATATTGGATTGATAATCGATACTGATGACGATATGTTATTATTGAAAGAGGTGAATAATAACTGGGTGGGGATATACATATAACTAAGTGAACAGTAAAATAAATTTAAATAGCATGGATAATAAATAGTAAATACAAAAATGTAAATGGTATAGATAATAAGTGCTGGGTCTGGTGGGCAGAGTTTATTGGAGATTGAGGCCAGGAGGATGTCTGGTGTCAAGGATATTCTGGTAGGCTAGTTCCCATCTACGAAGTTCAGAGGGGGTCGTGTTGTTAGGGAAAACTCTGATTGCCCTAACTGAAAAACAGATGTTCAAATTATTGATTTTGTGGGAACTGGCATGTTTTGCAACTGGATATATATATATATATATTTGGGACAAAACTGTATGTTTGATACTGAAGAAGCTGGGTTTGGAAGATCTGGAACACTCATATGCATTGATCTCTTTAGAAGCTAATTGGAAAGTTAATGGCAGGACAATAGCAAACACATTTTAGTAAGAAATTAGAATATCTAGTCAACATCTTTTTACAACTCTATATACATAACTGTCACATAAAAACCTACAAATTCAGTATCAAAGTCTTTCCCCTTCTCATTTCAAAGATTACATTTCCCAGCTGGTTGTGAAATATATATATATATATATTTCTTCCAAACCATTACAAAAGTATTCATTATGCTGCCTCTGAAAAGACTGGCGTTAAGACAACTGAGGGCAAGTTGCAGACAAGCTGGTAGAATATAAATCATACTATGCATGTTATATAGCCATTTATCAATCGAATGATCATATGACAATCACCACATTAATGCATTCCTCAGAATTTTCGCTTACATACATTAGCACAAATCTAAGAACACAGAAGTTTTTTGCTTCAGAACCCATTTTACTCTGTGAAAGAAGTTTCTCCTTGGAATATGGTAACTAAGAATGACAGAAAAAACAACATATTTGGTGTATGGAAGGGTAGCATCTAAAAATTATCCACAATTACTAAAATGATGTACGGTTTTTCTTATTGAAACAGTTAACAAATGCATCAATTACATTACCTCAAAATTTCATTCATATATATTAACTAATGTGGGATAATAATTATGTATTTGCAAATTTCAGTAGAAATTTATCATATTAATGGGTTTTTAAGCAATCAATTGTTGATAATATTATTTATACAACACTGTCCCACATACACAGTAACTAAAGTGAAATAGAAAGCAATGTGTATCACTGAAAGATGCTAATACAGGAGATGTTATAAACTCAGAATGGGGTATAGTTAAATGTGGTGTGCCTCAGGGTTCAATTCTTGGCCCTCTGCTGTTCTTAATCTATATAAATGATCTTCCACATATACTAGGTGATAATGAACACATAGTGCTCTTTGCAGATGATACTAGCATATCGTTGAAAGATCCATCAGCACAAAACCTCGAAAACATAGCAAATGATGCCATAAAGAAAATTAATAGGTGGTTTAATGCCAACAAACTAATGCTTAATGCAGAAAAGACACAGTTACTTCAGTTTGTTACAAAAAATAAAACAAAGGACAGCTATAATGTGATATCAGAAGGGAAAACAATCAATGAAAGCAGTTTCACAAGATTCCTGGGTGTATATATAGATAACAAATTGAACTGGAAACAACATATTCAACAACTTCTTAAAAAACTGAATTCTGCAACATTCTCACTGAGGGTAATATCTAGAATAGCTAATATAGAAACCAGAAAGTTAGTATATTTTGCATATTTTCATTCCCTGCTCACTTATGGCATCTCATTTTGGGGAAACTCGTCACAAGCACAAAGGGTATTTAAATTACAAAAGCGTGCTATAAGAACTATTTGTGGAGCAAACCCATGGACGTCGTGCAGAAATCTGTTTAAAAACCTGGGTGTTCTAACCATGCCAGCACAATATGTATACTCTGTATTATCATTTGTAGTGGAAAATCCTGAACACTTCAATCTTAATGCTGACATACATAGCCATAATACTAGGAATAAATATAATATTCACAAGGATTACAAATCACTGTCAATTGTACAGAGAGGGTTAACATTTACTGGAGCTTCCTTATTCAATGTCTTACCAACAGAAATTAAATGTTACCTACAAAAACCCAACTACTTTAAGTCCAAACTGAAAGAGTTTCTGCTTCAGAACCCATTTTACTCTGTGAAAGAATTTTCTTCTTGGAATTTGGTAACTAAGAATGACTGATAAAATAGTATATATGGTGTATGGAAGGGGAAGGTGACAAAGTTGTCCACAATTACTAAAATGATATATGGTTTTTCTTTCTGTTGAAACTTTTGACAATTTAAGTAATTATTGTGGTTACAAAATTCCACTCACATATAGAACTAACATGGGATAGCATGCATTCAAAAAACTGCTGTGAAAAATTATCATACTAACAGGTTGTTAAGTAATTGACTGCTTATGAGTTGTTGGTAATATAATTGATATTGTTAATAAGTGTGTGTACTGTTCCACATAAATAGCAACTAACATGATATAATAGGCTATGTAGTCGCAAATCACAGTGAAACTTATCATGGTTACTGGTTGTAAGAAAATAACTGATTATTAGATGCTGGTAACAAGTGTATATACTGTTCCACATAATAAGTATTAATTAACTCGGGATTGTATTTGTAGATAACAGGAGATATTGGTTATACTAATGGGTTGTAGCTAACTTGTTGTCAATAGATAATAACATTATCAATTATATAGTAATATTGACATTACAAATAAGTGTATGTACTGTTCCACATCCCCGAGATTATTCTCACATGGGATCAAAGTGAACATATCTATCTATCTATATTATGTATTTGCAGGTTATAGTGGAAATTTATTCTAATGAATTTTTAAATAACTAACCAGTTATCAGATTGCTGGCAATTTATTGATATTAATAAATATATGTACTGTTTGTTCCACATCTGAGACTGTTCTCACATGGAATCAAAGTGAACATTTCTATCTTCATGAATTTATATAAGGCATGATGAAATCTAAAGGTCACAAATTTGAGAGCACCCTCTCTCACCTAAAAAAGTGATGCAAATCAGTAGCTTAGTTTCAAGGCAATCAAAATGAAGCATTGCAGGATATTTTGAATAATACAAATAATGGCAATATAACTTTTATCGTATGCTTTAATGCCGTATGTGTTTCGCCTCTCATTGAAGCATCATCAGCAATGTTTATACCCAGTGTACATCACTTTAAGACAAATGGCTTTAGAGGAAACATGCTTCGGAAAAAAGCAAAGACATGTGGTTACAAACACTAACGTAAATAATTTCTCGCTGATGATGTCTTGAGGATACGGCATTAAAGCATACAAAAACAGTATCATTGCTGTTATTTTTATCATTTAATTTACTGAGCAAATGGGAAATTGGCATAGAACACTGCATTCAATTTATTTAATGTCATCAGATTTTTTGAATTAATTTTGATGAAAAAGTTTATTATGAAATTTTGATTATATACAAATTGTTTTAAAATTCAGCACATCATTTTGTATAAATTTGGTGAAAATTGTTAAAGAAATAAAATATTATTTAATCGAAATCAGATAATACCATAGATAGAAATGGCCGAACAAACTATAAAGTTTTTGCAACAAAATTTATGAATGGCCAGTTACGGTCACATGAGAGTGGACTGTGCGCTGGTGGTTTGGCCCTCAGCCATCTCAGCTACTCAGTTTTAGTTTGGAATTGGTTGCGAGTGGTTCGGCACATTTGGCGTTTGTGTATAGCCATGAGGTGGAAGTACAGAATGCATCACGTAATAGCCATATTGACGATGTTGCTACTGGTGTTATATGTGAATTTTAAAAGTGATGTAAGTGTACAGCTGATCATGTTGGTAAATATAGGAAGAATGACAAAGTATGTTGCTAATTGAATTAGGAAGAGTTAATTGTTTTTGAAACTATGCCTGGATTTCCTCGATAAGCATGCAAAGTCCATTGTTTTGGGTGATGTGTAACATGACTAGTACCAAACATCTTAGTTGAGAGCTATCGTTAAACAAGTGACTTTTAAATTTAATGAACTTAGTCTTTTTCTTTATGAAGTAACCCACAGTCATTTACATGAACAATAGTATTTGTGTTCAAAATCTTTCCCTTGTGTAAGGGATGGATGGCGGCCGTGTTGAGAGTCAAATAGTTATTGCTTAACTGTTTCATATTAATCTCAATAAGCTTTCATTTTACACGTGGACAAGTCACCGGTACCAGATCTATAATAATCACGGTCAAGAACACAGAGCACATAAGGAAAGAGTGAATCAAGATTACAAAGACAAAACAGATCACAAATAAAACTTAACGAGTCTCCCCGTCTTTCGATGCAAGAGGTTCACGCTTTAATAATCTGTTTATGTATTATCTCAGGTCATGTGGTAGGTCTCAATATGTAAACATTATATCCACTTGCCATATGAGCCACCACTAAAATAACCAAGGTTTTTTTTTACAGAATTATCGTACAGTGTGTTCACTGTTTTGTGTACGCCCCGTCCCTCTTGGTAAGTGACAGGTTTACTTATGATATCCTTCCTTACTTTTCAATGCCCGACAACAATTTATCACTATTACCAAATTAAAAATACACACACTTCTTCTGCACCTCCTTTTCCCAACATTAGGGGTCATTTGCCTTGACGAGTTTCCTCCACTTTTTCCGATCTAGTGTCCTGTTCCTTCCATCCTTTGATCTCGAGGTCCTTCACTAGATACTTCCATCTTATCCTTGGTCTCCCTCTGGATCTTTCCTCCCATATATTGTTGATTAGCTCTTCCTTGCCTCTTCTTGTGACATGACAGTACCACCTGTCTGATAACTTCAACAGCTATTTTTCTTATCTCTTCATTTCAAAGTCTGTCCCTCAGAGAAATACCGAACAGCTGCATGGAAATCCTCATTCCTGTCCTCTCCAGGAAGGCTGGTTTCCTGTTTTACATAAAGTCCTTGTTTCTGACCCATAATAGATAACCAGTCTTACTGTAGTCATATACACTTCTACTTTTAACCATCCTTTTATAACATGACAACAGCAACACCTCTCCATTTGCTCCACCAGCTTTTAGTCTCATTCACAGCCAGCTTCTGCACTCCACCCAGATATCTAAATGTATCTGCTTCGGTCAGTTCCATTCCCTCGGTGTCGTTAATGTTAATTTCACATGTTTGTTTTCTGCTAACCAGTACTTCAGTCTACTTTGTGTTGACCTCAATCTTTTGTTCGAGTGTTTCCTGCCACAGCCACTATTGTTTGTATGTCTTCTTCTGTGTCTGCTATGATTACTAAGTCAGGAGCTCCCATCTGCCATCAGCCCTGATTTTCTCACTAGTGACATCCATCACCAGGACAAATAGAAATTGGATTAGTGCTGAACATTGACATAATCCTACTATGATGTTTTACTGTTTCCATATACTAACTTACCCCACATTATTAAGTTTCCTCAACAGCTTCCTCTTTTCCCTGTTGCTCATTTCAGGATTAAAGTTTTCCATAAATTTTGTGTCCTGGTCACCTGTTAGATGTTTATAGATATGTCGCGTTTTCTGAAAAGTGGCAAAGTTTTGCATCATATTAAACCTCTGAAAAACACAATATATATTAGCAAATGTTACATCAACATTATTTTCCATGGGACTACAGAATAAGAAAATAAAGTTTATCTGAAATCCTAATAGTTCCAATCGTTCCAAAAGTTTAAGTTACAATAACTATTTCATGAACTGAAGAAAAAAAATCATACATTTCTTGCCTATAAACTGAAAAGAACCTAAAATAATTATGGTACTTTGTCTTTTCAAACCATGAAGCCTGAAAAAAAAAAAAAAAAGAAGGTGGAGGCATAGTTTTCTGTCAACTGTGGTTAAAGACTAAAGTACAGATCATATACGCTATGAAATCATTAACATGAATATAACATAATTTAGTAGATCTTTTAAGCAATAGCATTAGCACAAAAACAGACTGCAAGTCTAAACAGAATAGGAACCCACTATCCACAAACCTTCAATAAAATCCGATCATTATTGCTTAAACCAATAACTGATAGATTGTATAATCTGTTGTAATTATATCTAGCTTTAATGTAAATACACTTGCAGGAGGTTTTCGTCTTAGACGTTGTAAAATTAATGAGGGCATAGACTTAATGAATCTTCCTGCCTTATTTGACTAATGCGTAGTCACCATCAATATGAGAGCAAACTAGGATGAGGCAGATGTATCAGCAATAGTATTGCATACATGAAAATCATTATAAACAATATAAGAGTCTTAAATTGAGGTGACATACCACTGAGAACCAAAGATTGTAGATAGAAGTAATAAGAGATCTAAAATCTTATTACTTTACTAGCTTGTGCTGTTAATTTTCAGATAAAACACCAAAGAAATGTTGGCTGGGTGAGGAAAAGCATAAAAGCAGCCATGTTTCTGCCCCTCCCCCTCCCTAGTATTTAGGTAGGTTTGCTGGAGATCACGAAAACGATGGAACTACTTTCCACGGCGGAGCTAAAGTGACGCCATTAAATTGCTTTAGTTAATCGCAATATGTATTATTTTCTAGAAAAAGTAGTGACGTCACAACACAACCTGGACCTGTATGCCGCTGCTACCTTTTTGAAGTAGCAGGACATCACTATGATTAATTGGGAGTAGTTTACGTCGCGATACATGACGTCACTATGTAACATAGTGCTAATGAAAGTTTCTTAAATAATTGATAACTAAATTTCTCTTGCCTTTTGCTGTGACAAGAAGGTTTTGTTTTCATTCTGGTTCAGGCAGAATTTCAACCTACCACCAATCTCCGTTAATATTGTCGCTACAAAATCAAAGCCTCAATCACACGCGCATTGATACAATCATTTTATCTTAGGTTAGTGATGTCGTGTATCGAGACATAAACTTGAACCGATGCTGGTCCATGTCGTACTCCAGCGAATTACTGCAACAAAGTAAGAAACCTACCGATTGTCTACCACTGAATTGTATTGTCATTACCTAGCGCGGTGGGAAGTAGTTCTAGCGGTATCGAGATCTCCAGCAATTGTGCGCCCTAACAGCATGAATACATATCATTCTCCGCAGCTAGTCTCTATTCTTTTACACGATGGCTTAAGTAAAATTGCTACATCATCTATAATGCATCCGCAAAACAACTTTTCGACTGCATATAATTTAGGTATACTGTTCTACGTCAAAACAGAATACACCAATTACTAAAAGAATAATTCTGAATAATAATTGGTTAGAGATATTAAAACGTTTTTACCGTCATCAAATGTCACTATTATTTAGTTAACAAAACAAGAACAGAACGACCAAAATGAACCTGAGATGTTCGCGAAATATCAACTTCCGACTCAGTTGAAATGATGGTAGACGTTGAAGATTCATCTTCCATAACAAATGCCCTCGCCACTTTCTGATATCATAACTTTACGTTTCGACACACTCTTGTAACCTAACTAAACTCATGTCTAACAACTCTGAAACCACCGCCATTCCAGGTGACCCCAAAGACAATAAAGAATGACATTAGTAGACTCATTTTACAAGCAGCAACATATTTATCTTAGCAATAGCCACAAAAAATACGAGTTTTAAAAATTAGTTCAACGTTGAATATGGTTCTACATTTTTACGATAAGAATTATTTTTTTTTTTACCTTTTTTTTTAAAAAAAAAAACTGGAGGACAATGCAGAAAATCCAATGATAAGATCGGGGAATACAGTTTGTCACTGTAGCACCAAAATTTATCTAAATCTAATCTTAGTCAACAGGAAAATCAAATAGAAAATATACTATAGTTGAACGGTTACATTCGTACATCACAAAATCATAAAAGGCACACTACGCTTGGAACCAAAAATAATAATTGCTCTGTGTATTCCTGCCCGAATGACAGTGCGACACTATCCTTTGTCATAATTTTTCACCATCCACCAACCCCTGACCTTTACCAATTCCAACTTTAAAATACCTTTGACGTATTCGGTAAATTGTTCGTTATTTCCTTTGGAATTTATTTGTGTCCCTGACTCCCTTGCACCATTAAAAAAAAAAAAAAAGTCCTGCCTTTTGCGCCTGAAATCAAGTGCCAGCGGACTGGAATAGAGCGATATTATTATTATTTGCGGACGAGCCCATTGGGACTATGCAAAGTATCAGAAGCGTTTGTTCGCTTTCCTCTGTGTCCATATTTCCTTCATACGCTTGCTGTGGACTTCTTTTCTCTCATCTGACCATTTTGTTCCAGGTCTTTTCTGTAGTCTTTCCTCCCGGTCAACTTGGCACTTGTGAATTTTGGATTTAAATATATCTCTGTTTTCAATTTCTTTTTGAACAATTCCTGCTAAATTGAGGTCTTTCTTGATTTCTCCAATCCACTTTATTGTATCTGATATTGCTTTACTTTGGTTTTCATAGAATTCAACTTTTTGTCAGTCACTTAGGTTCATTCATTTGATGTGTCCGTAAAATTTTAGTCGACGTTTTCTAATATCACTGTGAATGTCTGCATATTGTAAAATTTCCTGATTACTTTTGAGTCTGTATTGGTCTCCTCTGAGTTTTGGTTATAATTTTGCGTTCTTTTTTCTCAGTGTTTTCTATATCTTTTTTTCCTGTTCAATATAAGTATTGGTGATCCATAAAGACATTCTAATTTAATAGCTGTATTGTAACGTCTCAGTTTTGTGTGACTGGAGATGCTTTTTTTGCTGTAGATGTTTTGTGTTAGGCGATAAGCTGTTTCAATTCTCTTGGATTGTTTCGCCGAGATACTTGAAGTATGGGACTCGTTTGATTTTTTTCATGTATTTTGGTGTTTCTTTATTAATTCCGTTTTTCAAATGAAACCTGTAGACCCACTTTCTCCGCTATTTCTTTCAAGACTTCGATCTGTTTTGGGGCTATTGCGATGTCACGGGCTAAGATTGCTAAGTCGTCTGCAAATACTAGGCAATCTACCGTTCATTTTCCTCTGCCTAATATAATTGGCTGGTCAATTCCAAAGATTGATTTTTGTTTCCACCATTCCTGTAACACTTTTTCGAAGATGCAGTTGAATAGTAACAGAGAGAGTCCGTTTCCTTGTCTTACTCCTGTTTTAATAATGAAGGGTTCTGATATTTTCCCTAAGAATTTTATTTTGGACTTTGTATCTGCTCATTTTGATTTTATTACAGCAAGAGTTTTGGGGTCAAAGTCTTGTTCTTTCAATATTTGAAATAATTACTCACGATCAACTGAGTCATACGCTTTTTTAAAATCAACAAATGTGCAGACTAAACGGTTGCTACAAATTCTTTGATGTTTGAGGATAAGTTTTAGGTTGAGGATTTGTTCTGTGCAAGATCTATCTGGTCTAAATCCTGCTTGATATTCTCCGATCCTCGGTTCTAATTTTTGTTGAGCCCTGTCGAGGAGACACATGGAGAAAATTTTGTATAGCACTGACTGCAACGAGATTCCCCTGTAATTAGAGCGATATTATAGTATGTAATCTTCTTTAATAAAATGCGTTGTCTGGAGTCTTAGCGCTCCTCGATAGCTATTTCCTAGAGAACGGTGACTGCCAGCCGTCACTCGGCAGTTAACATTGACAACAGACATTTGTAATTAGAAGTTTAATAGCCAAGCAACTTCTATTAAATTAATTGCTATTTTGCAGTAACTAATTTAGCTTTTAATAACATTTAATAGTTAAAAAAATATGGAAATACTTTAGAGCTGAAAAAAAGTGGAACTACTTTTCAATACCGTGTCGACTTTAAGAAACTTAAACAGAGAATGCCAGTTCCAGTTGTCATTCCAGCCAAGGTTAAATTTTATGACCAAAGTTTATACACGTGTTTGCTATTAAATGAGCTTTAAGTTTACATTTTTTTAAATGTAGATTTAAATCATGAAAGATACGACTTTGTATACGACATGAGAAACTCATTACTTCACTTGATTTTTTGCTTTCAGCAACAGCATTAATATTTAAACACGTAAAAAAAAAAAAAATACAACAAACAGCTTTGCAATTCAACAACGATATTCTTGCCGCGTAATAACAGTGATCAGAGATATTAGAAATTAGATATTATGTGCACAGTTTAATACATACGCTATTGCTAAGAAATTAATTGCCATAATACAGTCATAAAGTTTGCTTTTTGTAGAATTTTATTCTTAAAAAAAATGTAGGAAAACATTTTGGCTGAAAGAACGTGGAACTACGAGTACTTTTCAGTAACATGTCGCTAATGAAAGTAACAGTTAAGAAACTTAAATTTCTCATGGTCTCTGAAATGTCATTTTGGCCTAGGCTAAATTTCAATTTAATTTAAACTTTTGTTGATGTTGCTGCTTGATCAAAGTTTATATATTACAGTTTAATTGCCTTTACATATTTTACTGACCATTTCGGTAGTGGTCTTTGTTCACGTTCGCTGTACGTGAGTTATTACGTTATTTAAAAATGTTACCAAATCGAGTATTCTGCCAATTCATTTCTTGGAGTTTTCAGCTATTTAATAATTTGGAGTCTGTATAATTTCTCCTGCAGCTACAGAAACTATGACCAAAGACTACATTAATAATGTATTTCTTGCCTCAATAAAAATAACAAGGCGATGCTTTCGAAGCAAACAGGAATTCATCAAATTTTGCAGAATGAAATTTTAGGGCACAATACAATACAATACATTAATTTTTCATTGATCCTAATATAATAGTCTGGCTCTGTGGGACGTGGAAAGTTGTCAATTTACAGATAAACAGTTGCATAACAAAATAATAGATATACCAGAAGATGTACAGTCATAGCATACATGGTACATTAATTATGTCAACTACATTTACTCAACTTACTGGTAGGTTATTTTGTAGATACAATTCAAGTTTGTATTTCAACAAATTCGAGACTACGGTATTTGAAACAATTAAATGATTGTGCTATTAATGTTTTTGAGTTCTTCAAGCTCAGAGATTTTATTCACCCTATTTTTTTTTTTCAGAAGATAAGAAACAATTAAGTTTATTGAAAACTCAGAGAAAGTTTTCGTGAAACGTACGTAATCGAAAAATGTATCAGTCAAATAAATAACAGTTATTTTCTTCTTCTTCCTGTCCAGTGTTAGACCTGGTGGCCTGTTACGATCTCAAGCCATCTTCTTGGTTTCCTACATCCCTCCTGCCTCTGGGATGGCATTTGAGGATTTTTTGTGGGATCCGGTCCGTGTTCATCTTTAGTACATGGTCTGTCCAAGATGTTCTGTAGGATTTCACAGTTTGGAGAATTCGTTTTACTTTGAGTTCTTTAAGGATTTCATCAGCTTTCTATCTCGTAACGTGTAGCCAGCTGTTCTCCTCATGAATCGCATCTCAGCCGCCGTTAGTCTCCACTCATCACCTTTGCGTAGTGTCCAGGTCTCGCTGCCGTACAACAGTGTAGGCTTAGCCAGGATGTTATATAGCCTGATTCTTGTGTGCTGTTGAACAAGAGATGTTCTGAAGGTGTTATTTATTATTCCTGTAACTTTCGTGAAATTTATAATTTTTTGTTGCATATCGGATTCTAGGGTGTAGCTGAGGTTGTAACCTAGGTATTTAAATTCTGCTACTTGTTCTATGGGCGTGTTGACTATTGGAATTTTGATTCTTTTGTGGTTTTTTCCGACAAAGGCTATAACCTTGGTTTTATTGAGGGAAATCTCCATGCTGTACTCTTTTACTGTCTTATGGAGATTATATACCGATCTCTGCTGATTCAGCAAGAAGCACTTGGTCATCTGCAAACAGTAATGTATCCAGGTTTGTCTGTCTGTCAATATTGATTCTGCCTTTGGATTTTTGTCGTCAGTCATTAAATGATTTTGTTTATTATATATATGATGATAAAAGTGGCGATAGGCAACAGCCTTGTCTCATTCCTTTATTAATGGGTTTCCATTCTGCCAGCTGTTGTCCAGGCTGTAGATGTTTTGAATTGATTTTATGATCTGTGGTGGGGTGTAACTTTCCGCTAGAATTTGCCAAAGTTTTCTTCTTTTAATTGTATCGTAAGCTTTTTTGAAATCAATAAATGACAGGTGTGTTTTCAGATTAAACACTTTTCTCATTTAGCATCTTGAATGTGAAATAACCATCTGCACATGATCTACTCTTCCCATACTCATTTTGTTCTTCTCAAAGAAGTGGTTCATAAAACTTTTGCAATTTTGATTTAATAATGCTGAAATAAATTTTATAACCAGCATTGAGTAAGCTTATTCCTTTATAGTTATCGCAATCCTTGATGTCACCTTTTTTGTGAATTGGGATGACAACTGCCCTCTGCCAGCTTTGAGGTGGGTATTCTCCTCTCCAGATCCTGTTAATAAAGTTCAACAGAACTGAACATTGTGACGGTCCGACCGTCTCTGTGCTTAAATAGCAACGAAAATTATGTAAATTTAATATTTTAATTTTAGATCAAAATTTCTTGTATTGATATCTTTTAAGCATTTCATTTTGGCAGGGAACTGAACAGATTCGCTTTGAACAAAGAATTAGTTATAAAAGCAAAAATTTATTTTAACATATAAAACATACCTTTGATTATAAACAGAATTGACAATTATTTTCTTTTACATGATGATCAAATATAAAACAACATTGTATTCCATGGGCGCCACCCTACATGAGATTACTATATGCTTATGCTTACACGCTGTTAATACTCAATACAAATTGTCCGACTAGCTCCAATAATAAACAATTTTAATAGGCATGAGAAGTTCTTATCTTGTGAATTGCTTCACCCAGGAACGTTTACTGGAGTCTTGATCCATAAACATTTTCAGTGGTAAAAATATAATCACCTTATCAATTTCTCACTTGGTGCTGTATGAGGTTGTGCATAGGTGCAAAAAGCCATGGTATCCTTTGTCGAACCACAGATTCAACCGCTGCGCCAAGCAACCGTAAACTTTGTTAAACTATAGGTTCAACCACTGCACTACTTCCCGCTGAAAACACACTTAGACTCATAACTTTACACTTCATAACCAAGCTTCTGCTCTGCAACCATCAAGAGGTGACACAGCGTTCTTGTTAGTTCCGCCACCTGTGGGCAAGTGTCCTTCTCCGGCCGCCAGCGCACCCTTTGTCCATTTGGCGCGCGACATTCCATCGGCCAATAAGGTGTTCAGCCACTTATCAACCCCCACCGTTCGCCATGAAAAGAGAGAACACACCTCAATATTCTGTCAATAGGTGGCATACCCTGTCTCATCCAGCCACTCCTGCCATTCACAACAAAAACTATGGACTGACCCTGATATACACAGACGGAAAAAAAAATCCCAACACCAAGAAAAAATTATTGTAGAGTAATGAAATTTGGACAATGCATTTGTCAAGTTAACATGTTTAATTGATTAAATTTTCAAGATCACAGGTTAATTTAAGCTCAAGAAAATGCATTTCAAATGTGAAATACTGTTAAATTAATAGCCGGTGTAACCTCCAGAATTTTGAATGCAAGCCTGCAAACGTGAATGCATTGTGTCATACAGGTTTCGAATGTCACTTTGTGGTATGGAGTTCCATGCTTGTTGTACTTGTGCTGTCAATACTGGGACGGTCAGTGCTGGCTGTGGATGATGCTGGAGTTGTCGTCCAATGATATCCCATACGTGTTCAATTGGAGACAGATCTGGTGATCTCGCAGGCCAAGGTAACATGTCGACACTCTGTAGAGCACGTTGCGAGACAACAGCGGTATGAGGGCGAGCGTTATCCTGTTGAAAAACTCCCCCTTGAATGCTGTTCATGAATGGCAGCACTACAGGTTGAATTACCAGACTGACGTACAAATTTGCAGTCAGTGTGTTTGGTATAACCACAAGAGTGCTCCTGCTGTCATAGGAAATTGCTCCCCAGACCATGACTCCAGGAGTAGGTCCAGTGCGTCTAGGCCGCAGACAGTTTGGTTGCAGGCGTTCCCCTGGCCTCCTTCTGACCAACACTGGAGATCTGTTGTGTTTTCTGATGAAAGCAGGTTCTGCCTTGGTGCCAGTGATGGCCGAGTGTTGGTCAGAAGGAGGCCAGGGGAACGCCTGCAACCAAATTGTCTGCGGCCTAGACACACTGGACCTACACCTGGAGTCATGGTCTGGGGAGCAATTTCCTATGACAGCAGGAGCACTCTTGTGGTTATACCAAACACACTGACTGCAAATTTGTACGTCAGTCTGGTAATTCAACCTGTAGTGCTGCCATTCATGAACAGCATTCAAGGGGGAGTTTTTCAACAGGATAACGCTCGCCCTCATACCGCTGTTGTCTCGCAACGTGCTCTACAGAGTGTCGACATGTTACCTTGGCCTGCGAGATCACCAGATCTGTCTCCAATTGAACACGTATGGGATATCATTGGACGACAACTCCAGCATCATCCACAGCCAGCACTGACCGTCCCAGTATTGAAAGCACAAGTACAACAAGCATGGAACTCCATACCACAAAGTGACATTCGAAACCTGTATGACACAATGCATTCACGTTTGCAGGCTTGCATTCAAAATTCTGGAGGTTACACCGGCTATTAATTTAACAGTATTTCACATTTGAAATGCATTTTCTTGAGCTTAAATTAACCTGTGATCTTGAAAATTTAATCAATTAAACATGTTAACTTGACAAATGCATTGTCCAAATTTCATTACTCTACAATAATTTTTTCTTGGTGTTGGGATTTTTTTTTCCGTCTGTGTAGTTACCCTGTTCACTACAATATAAAAGTTCCATATGAATACCATCCTCTCCTGGAGCTCTGTTACTTTTAAATGCTTTCAGTACTGATTCTAACTCTTTGTAGTGAATGTCATCTGGCTGTTAGTCTCTGGTAGTGACATTACCTCCGGTTCATTGTCTGCTTGATTTTGGGTCCACAACTCCTGATTTTTTTTTTTAGCCATGTCTGTTTGTTTGTTTATTACTTGAGTGTCTGAGTCACATCTTACTTCTCTGTTTAACTTTTTAATAATTTTGAATGTTGTGGGTGATGGTCTTGTTATATCTCTTTCCAGCTTGCTGATGAAGCGGTCCCATTGTTCTCTGTGCCTTTTCCTAATAATCGCTCTTTTCCTCTTATATTCAGTAAGATCTTCTATTTTCTTTGTTGCTAAGTATCTCTTATAAGCATTTCTCTTATCATAACAGTTATCCGTTTTTGATATTATACTTTCTGCCATTTAAAGCAAAATGCATTAACTTTTTTAAAAAAATCTTCGGCAATATTCCTATAATCTAACCAGAGTAAGGTACTTAGTTCACGAAAAATATTATTAAAAATGATCCATATTCATTTTTTCCTAATAGCTTTTCTATAATAAATTCCTACTACCACCATCGGTGATACCCGTCGTTTTTGATGGGCGTTAAAACTAATATAATATAATTGATAAAATTACGATATAGCGCACGCTCCGGTGACAATCTCAACATGTACTCCTCATCAAATTTTTACTTAATTTTTTCAGTGTTTTTGGGTAATTATTCATCAATTCTCTTGGCAATTTATTCCAATCCCTTAAACTCTTTCCTACGAAAGAAAATTTTCCCACACCCTTATGGCTGAAATTAAGTGCCAGTTTGCAGTCATGGTGATCTTTATCCTTCCATGCACCTCTCTTAATATTCCCACCAACGTCTTTCCATGCTTCATCACCAATATAGGCCTTATACACACTCATGACTCTCTTCACCTTCCTTCTATCCTCCAATGAATCCCACTCCAACTCCTTTTTCATATTAGTTACCGATTGTGTTCTGCGGTAAATTCCAAAGAGAAATCTGGCAATCCTTCTCTGAACCCCCTCCAACTCCCGTATTTGAAACAAAAAATGTGGGTTCCAAACTACACCACTATATTGTGACGCCACAGTCACCTTCCGCCAATCAGCAAGTAGTGCCTTAGTAGCGGATTAATACATTGTTTCAAGTCAAGACCTAAGTATGGTAGCGGGCGGCTAGTGTAACGCGACGATCAAAGCTGCCGTAATTGTTCAGTTGATTGGTACTAAGAAGAGAACTTAATGTGTTTAGCTGGGACAGTGCGTGTGATATAAAATGTTTTCAACAGTGCCGAAGTGAAGAAAAACATTTCCTGTGACATTAAAGTAACTTGTTGGAAGCAGACTCGATTATTAATTTTCTTTTTTCTTAACGAACTCTGAAATCTACGGAATAAAGAAGTTTCTATTATCCTTTGTATTAAATATTTGATGGTGGCCAACCAGTTCGAAGCCTTAAGATCTTACAATAAAGGTGTGGTGGACTGAAGTTTGTGTTAACGTACTTGCTGACTTTTATTCATTAGTTTCATTAGTTAATATCCACCCTTCAAGTATTAATCTCAAAGTCAGAATTGCTTCCCTTGTACCGCGATTTTTCCTAAACCCAAACTGATCTTCACCTACCATCTCTTCTATTACCCTTTCCATCCTTCTGTATATTATTCTGGTCAGTAACTTTGAAGCATGTGATGTTAGACTAATGGTGCGGTAATTCTCACATTTGTCGGCTTGTGCTTTCTTTGGAAGTGTGAAGATGATATTTTTATTAAAATCAGTTGGAATTTCTCCTGTTTCATAACTTTTTGATATAAGCTTAAATAATCTTTCGATTCCTTCCTCTCCTAGGAATTTAAGAAGTTCTACAGGGATCTCATCAATTCCAACTGCCTTATTTGCTTTCAAGTCATTCAGAGCTTTATCAAATTCTATCCTCAAAACAGAATCTCCTAAGTCATCAATGTCGACATCACCTTCCTTTTCCATTACACTATTGTTCAAGTCGTCCCCAACATACAGTTTCTCAATGTATTCTTTCCATCGGTTAGCTCTATCTTCTGAGCTTAAAAGAGGTTTCCCATCGGAAGCTTTAATGTTCATACCTCTTTTCTTCATTTCTCCAAAATTCTGTTTGATCTTTCTGTTGGCAACATCTACTTTACCTACGACCATTTCCTTTTCTACTTCTTTACACTTTGCTTGTAGCCATTGTTCTTTTGCTATTTTGCATTTCCTATTTATTTGATTTCTAAATTGCCTGTATTGCTCTCTTAGTGCTTCATCCTGAGCATTTTTGTACCTTCTCCTCTGATCCATCAGTTCCAGAATTTCTTCTGTGATCCAACGTTTTCGGGCAGCTTGTTCCCTAAAACCTAATGTTTCTCTACCAGCTTTCATTATCTCGGTCTTTAATGCATTCCATTCGTCCTCGGCTGAGCTCCTTTCTAAGTTATGTCTTAAACCCATGTCTACCATTTCTGCAAATTTTTCTCTCGTGCTAGATTTTTTCAGTTTATTCACTTCCAGTCTGTTCTGCTTATACTGCTTCCGTATTCGCTTAAATTTCAGCCTGCACTCCATTATTATCAAATTATGGTCAGAGTCTATGTCTGCTCCTGGGGACGCTTTACAATCTAGAACTTGATTCCTGAATCTCTGTTTGACCATGATGTAATCTAGCTGATATCTGCCTCTATCCCGTGGATGTTTCCAGGTGTATATTCTTCTTGCGTGGTTCTTGAACGGTATGTTTGCCACTACTAGCTTATATCTTTCACAAAATTCTAGCAACCTGCCTCCTCGCTCATTTCTTCCTCCTAGACCAAAACTTCCTACAGTATTCCCCTCTTTTCCTTCTTCCACTATTGCATTCCAATCACCCATGATGATTAGATTTTCCTCCCCCTCCACATATTGGATTAATTCTTCAATTTCAGCGTATATTTTTCTATTTCTTCGTCATCTTCGTGTGACGTTGACATATACACTTGTACTAATGTGGTTGGGACGGGCTTAGTTTCTAACCTCATCAAAATAATCTTGTCACTAAACTGTTCATAATAACTCACCCGTTTCCCTACTTTCTTGTTCATTACAAATCCTACACCAGTGACTCCATTGACAGCTTGTGTGCTAATTATCCTGTGTTCCCCAGACCAGAAATCCTGTGCATCCTTACATTTAATCTCACTAATCCCAACAACATCTAACTTAAGTTGTTCCATCTCCCTTTTTAAGTTTTCTAACCTACCTGCCCTATTCAGACTTCTAAAATTCCATGCTCCGACCCGTAGAATGTTTCTATCCATTCTGATGACTCCTCCCTGAGCAGTCCCCACCTAGAGATCCGATTGGGGGACTATTTTACCTCCGGAATATTTTACCCAGGAAGAAGCCATCATGATATATGTAATTTGAGAGGATTACATGTCCTCGGGATACCCTTTGGGTCTTGAATGCAGTGGTTTTCCGTTGCCTTCTGCATTCCTATGCCGTTGATCATTTCTGATTCATCCGCCTTTAGGGGCCGTTTCCAACCCCAAGGGCAAGAGGGTGCCCTGAACCACTCCCTGCTCTTCCGCCCTCCTTTCGGAGGACGTTGGCAAGCAGTGGGTGATTCCTTGTACCGGTAATCTTTCAGTCGCCAGAGCCTCGTCCGTGCAAACAGGGTGCACCACGTGAAGGAGAGGTTGACATTTGGTTGTAAAAGGCTAGTATAGCCTCTCCCAAACCATTACACCCCTTCAGAATCTTATAATAGTGAAATCGCCGAAATATCGTGTGGAAACATCTTACTTACTCGGCTAGTCTCCCGAGAAGACTACATCCAATAGTGAAATAGTTATGCTTGTTTAATAATGCATCATATCCCTTCATCATCAAGAAGAATTCAATTTCATAACATTCAACTATTTAATGTAAGTAATATAATTGAGATTACCTTTATCAACCAAAAAGTAAATTACTGTAATTCAGTAAATGCCACTTTCTATTGTTATAGGAGGCCCGCTTGCATTTTGCAGCTGCATATTTGAATACATTATAAATAAAAATTCAAACCATCTGATGATGAACAATGTTCGAAACCGGTAATGGTTAGTAAATATAATAACAACAAAATGTGACTGGTTGCTGTTTTTAATATCAACAAATTTGATAATGAATTATTAGAACTTTCCAAGGTAATTCTGTGACAGAATGAGGTATCAAATGGTATTAAATAAATTGAAAACTATTGGAGTGGATGAAAAATGGACTTTTTGGGAAGAGGAATTCTTAAAAGGCAGGAAAGAAAGCGTGTATTTCAGAGATGCAAGAGAATATTGGAGTGCCACAGGGTAGTGAATTTTGACCACTGCTATTCATCATTCTAATGAATGATTGTTTACAGTCACAATGTAGATTACTAGCAGATGACATAATGGTATATAATTGCATCAAAATATTAGAAGATTGTGAACAGCCCCGTGATTTCGATAGAATATTTAACTGTGTATGTCAACATGGAATGAAGGTAAATTCCAAGACGAGGTACTCAGATAAAAAAACAATAATTTTTTATGATTACAGAGTGGGGACGGAATTGCTTATCGAAGGATTGAAGTGTAAATATCTTGGCATAACGTTTGATAACGAACTCAAAAGGGCAGAGTGCATTGGGCAGGTGATAGAAAAAGGTTACAAAATCCTTCATTTACTGAAGAGGGTGATGAGAGAATGTATCAGAGAAGATAGGGAATTGGGTTACAAAACTTTGGTCAGACCATTGGTTGAATACGGTGGTGTGGTTTGGGACCCACGTTTCGGGTATCGAATACTGGAGTTGGAGAGTGTGCGAAGGAAAACAGCTCGATTTGTTTGTGCAAATTATCGCAGGACCCTGTCAGTAACCGATATGACGAAGGAGCTGGATTGGGAGTAATTGGAAGACAGGGGAAGGATAAAGAGAGTGCAGGGAATATACAAGGCGTACGTTAAAGATGGGACTGGGGAAGATATTAGTCGAATAATTAGGAACAACGTACGGAACATAAAAGATCATCATGGGTACAAGCTGGCACTCGATCGCAATCTAATTCTCTCCCTTCCCTTCCATGTTTTTCTCCTAATTCTTGCACCAATATCTATCTATGCATCACCGCGATTATAAGCCTTGTACCTTCTCAACAGTCCCTTCCCCCAACGTTTGTCTTTCAAAGACTCCCAACTAGTCTTGTGTAGTTCGCGAACGAACTAGTTCAGAAGAACGCTCCCAAGAGTGAACTACGCGAACTAGTTCCCAGATCTCTCGCTCCTTAGTTCGTTAGTTCGTTCGATCCTTTCCAGAAGACCAACTTTTGTTTCAGTTTATTATCTAAAAGGTAACACAGTTCGCTGTGCACACATTTCACTGAAGAGACAGATATAAAAATAAAATAAAAAAAGTAACTGTTAAACATTACTAATTATTGCAGAAGTCAAAAACGGAAATTTAACATGGAATGTGAAAACAAAAAATACTTTGATCCCATTAACACTTAAAAGACAACTATCAGTAACCACAACTATTATAACAAAGAAGAGAGCGCGTGAAGTAGCGCTAGCAAAGCGAGCGAACGAGCTGTCTTTCTTTAATTCCAGAGCGGAGCGACCTAGTTCGTGAACTAAACAGTTCGCGAACTAACCTGAGCATTCCCGGTCGCGAACTATCACCATTCGCCGCTAGGATTACCAACATTTTTTCGGTTAATGGTAGAATTTTTTTTTTTTAGAATAACCTATAATAATATAGTACACTTCAAAAATATAATATTTTATGAAAGAGTAGAAAAGGACAAAGGATATGTTTTTTTTACTATTTTATATTTTAAGCTATATTTTTTTGCCCTTTTTGCACCTTTCTACAGTAAAATTGTAATATGCTTTATCGTTTTCAGTTGTTAAATTAATGTCGATCAAAAGCTCATATTTACTAATGAAATACAGCTCTTACTTTCACCTAGATTTCGTATAATATTGTTAGTTCAGAGTAAAATCGTTCACTTTGATACTCATTTTTTCTCATAAATTCAGAACCTCCAATATTGTCTCACAGCCATCAAATGAAACCTCGTGCTTTTTATTTAATTTTTTGATTTTCTATAGCCAATTGCTTTCATAAAAATCTAACTATTTACTAAGATACTCCAGACTTTTATCAACGAATACTAGAGCATTATTTTTTAATATTATCACTTTCTATGGAGAATTTGACTTCTAAAGGCTTTTTCTTGTTTTCTTAACGAAAGAAACAGTATCTTTTACATTTTTCTAGCGCTGATTTTAAAGCATACATATTATAATACTTATGTCAGTCTGTTGGTTAACAGATTTTTGAAAGTTATGTAAAGAAATGACTTGCGAAAATCAAAAAGATTTTAGCTTTTGTGTCTTCATCAGTTTCATTCGGCGCCAAAATATTGTGAATGTGTGATGGATTACCCTCCCCTACACTAATAAAAAAAAATAGCTCAATGATTCCAATTTACTGGAAATTTACGCACTTTCGTTATTGTTACCACTTTCTCATTCAAGGGTCACTGTCATTTTTATATGTCTAATTGTTAGGTATCACATTGGACGTATTACTGTTACTTTTCATAATAATATAGGTAATATTGTTTCTGTCATATAGTACTTAACTTGTAGCCAATAGTAGAATTATATTTTGTTCATGATTTCCAAAACTATATTTAAATTAAAAAAAGCCAATTACTTATAAACTGGTATTTTAATTCATCAAAATAAACGCATTTATAATATTTTATAAGTAATGATGTGTTGTTGTTGGGGTTTAAGGGCGCGTCGTAGGCGGGGTCATTAGCGCCTTTTATAAGTAATGTTTCTTCCATGAACTAATAAATAAATCCATTAAAAAAATTAATACTCTACGAATGCATGTAAAGTAAATAGTAAAAACAGAACAGTTATTCAGTTTACCCATTTGTGCAAAGGACAATGAGCACTTTGGTTTATTGGCGGCAACTGATCAGGCTAATGTCATTTGAAAGGGCTATTATTAAGCAATAACTTTTGTTAAGAAGGTGATATTAAATTCCATTTAGAAACGAGAATAAAATGATTATGTCCTAATAAAACTGACATAACAGACAAAATCGCGCGTGCAGTAGCGGTAGCAAGGCGAGCGAACGATCTGTTTCTCTGAATTCGAGACGCGAACTAACGAACTAAAAGAGCGAACTAGTTCGCGAGGGAGCTGCGAACTAAATTCGAACTATAATGCACAAGTCTACTCCCAACCCTGCTCATAAAATGAGGTGACCACATAGAACTTTTTCTGTTAGCCGAAACTATCTAGGGCGATGCTCTGCCAGCTAATTGCAGCGACCTTACGTATGCCTTTGTTCTCGGTCCGGTGGTCTTCTTTTCGTATCTGATTGCCACTTGGACTCCATGACCGGTTTTTCATCTTTCCTCCTTGCAACATGGGGGACCTATTGCCCCTTCTAGGTAGCCACCTTCTCCAAAACGTCTTTGACGGTTTTATAATCAGACCAGATTTAAATGGAATTTCTGATCATGATGAACAATCATTAACCAATCATCACCAACACAACAAGAATAATGGTGTCAAAATTCAACGAACAATAAATGATGAATCCATTATAAATTTTAGAAATTGCCTAAACAATTGTTTGCTGGGTTGAGTTTATTTTGGAGTTAATATAGTCCCGCCATTGGTTGCTAAGTTATGTAATATTAGCATCAGCATGACTTTAGTGTTACCCCGGCCTTCCTCGACATATCTTGTACCTAATCAAAGGAATTTATTAAAAAAAAAAAAAAAAAAAAAAAAGATAGGCTTAGCCATGTCAATCCCTTTAGGCGAATAGGATACCATAAACGACATGAAAGAGTTACACTGAAGGATTTTATTCAAGTGTTCCTTATTGTTAAGGAGCTAAGCTTTGTTATACAATATTAGTTCGCCGCAGTTCCCAACTGCAAAAAGAGGAAAGGACCTCATTTTGATTGGCCTATTATTTTTGACTTCCATCAGATTTCGCTACCTGAAGTGCCTTTCATGCCTCCCCTCGCTATGCTTCAAACTCAAGACAAAAAGTACTAGCTTCTCTCGGTAGAACATTAGTGGCTTCTACGCACTGAGAGTTACTCAAGAAGGAATAGTCTTTCTGGTCCGAAAATTTTTACACGCGTTTCTTGAACGATATTGTTTAAGAATATGTGTATATTACAGCCATCAAATCTACAAATACCACACAAACTTCACATCAATACTGAAGTATCGTTAAACTGTAGCAGCCATATTTCGAACTGCTGCGACAACTGGTATTTGGTACCTGCTGCATACAATAAAATAAGATACGTGTTGTCTTGTCTGAGACGCTAATATTCCACTACATCTATCAAAGATGGTTACGACAGTATTAACGCAAGTTCTGATTAGGTTGAAAAAGCGGCAATATTGTTGTTTCGGAACTAATTTTTATAAATAATTAAATCTTCTTTCATTTCCGGGTAGAATTATTAAGGACTGTTGCGGATAGTTTTAAACGCAACCTGGAACAAATTACAATTTATGCTTGTTGTTAAAGCGTAATTAATTAGAAATTAGGATTTTGATCTTCGAGCAGCATTACCAGCGGCGCCTTGTGGGTAGGTTGAAATGCAGCCTAGGCCTGAGTGGCAATTGACGCTCTCTGTTATATTATAATGAACTAGGAATTTGATTTTATTGTTAATATCATTGTAGGTCGCTTATGTTTAAATATGATGTCCAGCGATCGCTTACCGTTTAACGTTTTTGTGAATCTTTTGCGATACGTGTCTATTTGATCGATACATTACAACCGTATTCTTAAATAATATCGACCAAGGAAAGCATGTAAAAATCTTCAGACCAAAAGGCCGATTCCTTCTTGCGTACCGATCTTTGCGAAGCCACCACGCTAGTAACGCAACAAAGGTGTTTTTCACCGACAGGAGAAGGAATTTTTGGCTTTTATGTATTGGTACAGAATAATATAGTGTAAATTTGGTTCAGAACATTAAATTGTCACGAGGCCGGGACCGATTTTTACAGTGATTGTTTTTGTTGTGATTCAGTGTTCACTTACTATTACTGGTAGGTCTTCTCAAACGTTTGAGCAATTTAAAAACATGTACAAAGTATTTGAATTGAAATACATAAGAGTATTGTGCACTGCGATATCGTTGGAACTACTTATATTTGGCTCATTTAATAACGTCGGTATGCCCCCGCACCTCCCACTATCACTACTCTATCGTCCTTAGTGAAACTCCTACAAAGTGAACCTATATCCTCTATTACCTGGCCTAATCTTGCACTACGTTTGAATGGAGTAGTTGATGGAGTAGATGAGTTGCCACTTAAACATTCTTTGAATTTTTTCCAGAATTTAATCTCATCATTTGCTAGACTTTTGATGTATATTGAGCAAATGACAACGACTTTTAATCCTTGTGAAGATCATTTTAACTTCTAGTGCTATAATTGCGTATTTTACCATTTGTTTCAAATAGAGTATAATTTCTGACTCCAAGGGGCATTGATGTGTATATATATTCGTCCACCAATTTTAAAATCCCTAACGTCTTGAACAGCTCTCTGCATGAAGTTCTACTGCTAACCCTACATATTGGTAATTCTTATTATTCACTTTAGGGCTCTGAACTCTTTGTCTCTATGAGTAGAATTGCTCCACAATATTATTCCATACTAGTATAAGCCCGTGACTGTTTTTTGCGTATCGTCACGGGACTAGAATAGAGCAATTTTTACGATGAAATATTATGACAGGTTGATCTGATGTGGCCAAATATAAGTTTGACCTGTGTTTCACCCTTAGGATCAATAAAATCTCTTGAGCTTGAAGAACTCAGAAGCATAAATAGAAATATGTATTAAACACGGATAGGAACGATCGCGCTATAGTGTAACTGTTTCAAACGTCATACACTCGAACTTGTTTATATACGAACGACTTGTATTTGACCCTTAAAGTTCACTCTGCAAAATTAAAAGAAAAAAATCCTGTTTGCTTCGAAAGCATCACGTTGTTTATTATTGAGACTGGGCAAACACTCAGAATGTAAACATTTGTCATAGTATCTGTGACGGCCAGAGAACTTAATACACATTCCATATTATGAAACAGTTGAGCAACTCCAATGAAATAAGTTGCCAGAATAGCCGATTCGTTGACATATTTGATGTCCACTTAAAATAACCTAATAACTCATATACAGCGAACATGAATATAGACCAATAACGAAAGTGGTCAGTAAAATGCCTGAAAAGCAAATAAACCGAAGTACATAAATTTTGGTCAGGCAACAACATTAGTGAAAGTTGTAATTAAACTGAAATTTATCCTAAGCCGAAATGACAATTGGCATACGTGGTTACAACAGAGACTATGAGTATTTTTTTTTTTAGTTGCTTTAATTAGCAACATGTTACTGAAAAGCAGATCCACGTTTTTTCAGCCGGAAAATTTATTAAATTTTTTTAAACTATGAAACGCTATGAAAATCAGACTTAATGAATGTATTATTCCAATTAATTTGGTAGCAGTTGCTTAGTTATTAAATTGTAGATATACCACGAATTCCTTCTAATGGTATCCCTGGTTACTGTTTTTTGAGCGAAAGCTGACACGTGACACCGTTCTCTAGCCAATAGCTATCGAGGTGAGTTGGTGACCTTACGAAATTATATAGTAGATAACATTAAGGAGTCAAAATAAGCAAAATAAATTAGTTCTTTCATATGGAGTTCACCCATTGCTGAAATTGAAAGAATTGCAAATATGGCTGCACCCAATCACTTCAGAAAGTCAGACAGTCCAATTTAAATTATGATCAATATGCAAACCTAGAAATTTCACACTCTCTACCTCTTAAATGGGCTGGCCTGCAGATATTATGTCTACACCTGGTATTAATTTTTTGTGATATAAAGGATTGCATGTATTGAGTTTTATCAAAGTTTAAAGATAAGCTCTTATCTATAAACCAATTATTAATAGGGTCAAAGATATAATTTAAAATATCTTTTGTAGATAAATCTGATGTATTGTTAGTTCCTATGCATGTGTTATCTGAAAAGCGGACAAATTTTGAGTTTTAAATGTAACACAGGGTAGATTATTTACATATATTAAAAACAATAGTGGCCCCAATATAGAACCCAAAGGTATTCCACATATGATAATCCTCAACTTAGAAAACAGAGGACCACATAACACCTCATTAAAATGTTCCAGCGACTCTTTTTATTTTCTATTCAGAACGTAAGAACGAAGCAATTTATTAACAATGCCATCTATACCATAATCCTTTAATTTTTGTATCAGAATTTCATGATGACCACAGTCAAATGCCTTAGACAACTCACCGAAAATTTCTATTAATTTATAATTTATTCGTTCTAAAATATTATTAGCTTCTTCTATTGAATGGTCCTTGTGAAAAGCAAATAGTGATTTAGTTAGAATATTATGATTTTTAAGAAGTTGGTAAACTCTATTCTACATCAAAGAAAGAATGTTATAACCTACTCAATGATGAGCTCCGTTTTAAATCGCGAAAATGAATGCATCTTATAAACTGATAGTTCTGGAGTATGAAATATAAATCTATTCTTATTTTTTTTTTTTTTAAGTCGTACCTGTGGAAAAAGTAAGATGGCGATTGTAGACCAACTAGCTTCATAGTTCGTCAGAAAATAAGGGTTGAATTCAGTGCTCTGGCAATTTATTATTCGCAGTTGCTTAATTAAATACGAAAATATGTTATTAAACAATGCTCATTACCGTGATTTTGCAATATAAGTCTTTTATTGTAATCCATCTCATCATAAAGTTGGAGTTTCTCACATGCTGTTGAGTTAATGACGACAGTAATATAGAACAAATTAAATTAAAAATTAAGTAGGAGTCCTAAAATCTTGTGCTATATCGCGTAAATTATAAAACTAAATCCGTCGTGCTTTATTCTTTAGCAAAGCGTGTTAATTGTCTCTCTAGTCTAAACTTCATTTATACCTAATCACAGCCTCCACTGACATTGCCGTTCGAAAAACATACCTTCTTTCACATGCGCATTAATACATTCACTGTATGTTAATCAAAACACAACCCTTTGGAACTACTTGGCAGCATTATCATAACCTTGGAGCCGTAATTTGATGATGAATTCTTATGTAATTCCACGAAACAAATTCCTCACTTAGAATACTGTTGTTCAGTATGCCCGATTCGTGACAAGTATATACAGCGGGAGGAAAAACGTAAGTACGAAGTTGAAGGAGTTACGTTTGGAAGACCTGGAACACCGAAGGCGTTGATCTCGACAGAAGCTAATTGAAAAATTCACGACTGACTTATTTCGAAATGACAAATATTGCTACCAGCAACATTCATATCTAGGAATGACCGCGAAAATAAGAGAAATCATGGCCAGAACCGACTCATTTCTGTATGCATTTTTTCCTCGAGCGATTAGGGAATGGAATAGGAAGGATTTACCGGGCAAGAAACCCTAAAATCCGACAGGAGTAGCTCTCGATAAAGCTCTCCGGCCATCCTGATCCGGGTTTTCCATGTTTTCCCAGATGGCTCCAGGCGAATGCCGCGATGGTTCCTCACAATACCCCATGGGCGCCTCCTGCCATATCCCATATATCTCTTCCCAACTATTACACTTTCAGATAGGTGTAATGCACCCTTCGCCACACACTTTTAGTGAATCGCCGAGTAATAATAACAAATCGAAAGTAAAGAATAAATTTTTTTGATATTTCGCTTAATTCTCGAGATATCGAATGTCAAAAATTAGATATAAGTATAGTTACTTGTCTTTTGGCGACGGTTCTCATCTGGTCCAGGCCGTATTTCAAACCAATCACAACCGCTAGGGAGAAAATAAAACAACTATTTTACATGCCCAGCGTGTGTTTTTTTGTGGCTTTGGCAATTTTTTTCTGGTTCAGGTGGCATTCAACCTTAATTAGGAAGTACGATATACCGTGAATTAAGCAAGATATCAAAAAATTTATCCTTTACTTTCAATTTGTCTCGTAGAGTTACAGAAGACTCTCAGAAGTGAGAAGGTTAGGTCGAAATGCAGTTAGGACTAGAATTTTTTTTTTTTTCCAAAGCCAAATTCGATGACGAATCGAAAGTATATATATATTTGGATTAACTGCTTCCTTATAATGTCCTCTTCACGTTTTGCACTCTCCTTTTTCGGAAAAGTCTCCACGAATTAAATTAAAAAAGCCAAAATGTGGGACGCTCCGCAACGCGAAATGTTAGCAGCGCTACAAAAATGGCACAAAAAAATATCGGTAGAGGGATCATATCAACCTAAACCGGTTCGTCATAGTGATCGTGGTTAGGTTGAAATTCGGCCTGGACCAAGAATAAAAAAATTAGGCCTACGGGAAATTCGTTCTGCGGCATCCATCTCGGAAACTGCGCATTTGTTTACAACGGAAGCAATCGATTATTTCTGACTGCTTATATCGATTCTAAGATGGCGAGCCTTTTTGAACTGCATTTGGGATAAATATTTTGTATCTGTTAACTTCATGCGACGTTTTACAACGCAGTGAAGCTAAAAAGGCCGTTTTGGATGGTGGAGAAGTCCCCTCCCACCCCTGTAACAAAAACATTTTGATCCAGGCTGCATTTCAGTCTCCGCTAATATTGCGGCTACAAAATCAAACGATACGGACTCACCTTAACACATTAAATTCATCAGAACTACATTTCGAGTTGCAGAAACATTTTGTATATCAGGAGTCCTAATTAAATTAACATAAATTTTCACAATTCATTTCACTATACATCTTTAGTATGAACTGCAACTGACTAAAGCACGCACAGTAACACGCTCACTGTATCGCGATGTAAACTTGAACTTAATTTTCTCGCTGGTATAATTTAGTTTTCATAAATCTTGACACAAATAGGAAAATATAACGGTTAATACAAAATTCCGTAAAGCACAAAATAAAACGATTAGCACTCACCTATTTTCAACAAAGTTTGATCCGTTTGTGGAGTATAGCATACAATACGAGTTGGTTACTTTATCTCGACTATACCAAACAATCACTTTATTCCATGGCAGTTTACAAATAGTAAGTTCAAAGATAAAAGTATGCAGACTGTGTTGGTAGCTACCATTTTAACAATCGTTTTCCAAACTTTCACGAGTCAAACATTCATATAACTAATCTTGTTTTGTTACGTTCGGTGGACGTTTTCAATTAATCAAAACAGCAATTAAACTTTAATCAATTCTCTAATGCGATCCGTTAATTTTGAATACTGGCAAACTGCCAAATATGTACTAAGCGAGTTAAGATCCTCCACCAGCCCGCCTCCCAAGCTTTACCGATCCGGTAGCAATTTCTCTACAACCCATGTTCCACCTTTTTTCTACCATTCTTGTACCCGCCTATTTTTGGCTTCTACAAATTTTAAATTATTTCATTGTTTTTGGTAAATTACATATCATTCCTCTTATTACTATTATGAGCATATGTACCCATTTGATTCACGCACTGCTTTTAATAATAATTTTTCTAGTGGTTTTTCCGTCTAGTTTTTGGCATCAGATATGTCCATTTGTATCTGTTACACAGGACTGTTGGAAATACATGATTAGGCACATTTAACATATTGCTATTTAGGTCTTTTTTCTCGAGCTGCTTCTAGTGGTTTTTCTGTACAAATTAAATACTGTACTTTGTTTTTGCCAAATTTAACTGCACCAGACGAAAAAATCACTAGAAACTTTATTATTAAAGCAGTTATGAGCAAAAGGCCTGCATATCAATATGTTACATTGCTTTTACAATTCGCCTTTCTGGTTTTCCATATAAGTCTCATTATCTCTCCATGAGTTTTCTTTCTTCAGTCCACTTGGTTTCTGAACTCGGAATTCAATTCTCCGGATGCGCTTCCCATCTCTTGACCTTTTGGCTAAATAGGTTCCTGTCTAAAAAAAAAAACTTCTGAAGTGTCCGTTTGGGCTTTCTGTAGGCATTTTTTTACTAACTGGATCCACGGTATAGTCTTCAGATCTTCAGAGTATGTCATGAACTCGTTTGTATACCTCGTTGCAGGAAGTCTTTGAGCGTGTTTTCCGGATTGCAATCTGTATCCATCTTGTATCCTTTGGGCCAAGAATTTTCTTCAGGGATGTTTTCTAGATCGCCTTTTTAACCAACTTCAAAAAAAGAAGAGGTCTTCGCCAATTTTGAACGAATTTTCATGAAACTTTTTTTAGTGCATGCGGTATACCTTAAAAGAGGTTCCATTTAAATTTCATTAAGAACCATCCCATCTTCCCTTTAATTTTTACGCAAACTCAACATTTTTTATCCGATTTCAATGGAAATTTTGACATATATAATTTAAAATAAAGATAAAAATACTGTCAAGATTTCGTTCGTGGAAAACCAAACCCGCTCCCCCTTTGCACCCTATTAATTTTTGCCAATGTTCTTTATACAAAGCTACATTCAACACCATCTCCATGAAAGACGGCATATACATGTATTTTTCAATGGAGAAGGTTTCTGAACAAAAAATAAAATAATAAAAAAAAAACTCTCTCTCCCCTTTCACACCCCTCAATTTTTAAACAAACACACATTTTTATCAGCTTTCGATAGAACTTTGCACATGTATTATTTAAAATAAAGAGAATGATACTGTCAACATTTGGTCTGCCGAAGCCCAAACCCTCTTTCTACTCCCTTAATTTTTGTCAATATTCGTTATACAAAGTTATAGTCTACACCGTTTGACCAATCACCATTAAAACTGGCACTTATATGTATTTTTCACGAAGAAGATTTCTGACAAATAAAATCTAAAAATCATCCCCTCTCCACCATTACACACCTTAATTTTTATAAAAACCAACAGTTTAATCCAGAAATGTGAAGACTCTTAATCTAAAACAAAGAGAGAAATCAGTCAACTTTTTGTTTGGAAAAAAAAAAAAACAAAAAAAAAAAAAAACAACAACAACAGGACCGCTTTTCCGCCTTTCCACGCCCTTAATTTTTGTCAATGTCCTGTATACTAAGTTACAGTCGACAATATTTAACCAACCTCTATGAAAGTTGCATAAACATGTATTTATTCACGAAGAAGGTTTTTTGACAAAAAAATCTAAAAACCACACCCCCTCCCCAATTACACTCCTTAATTTTTATAAAAACCCACAGTTTTTATACAGTTATGATTAACATTTGCCCACTTTTAATTTAAAACAAAGATAAAAATACTGTCAACTTTTTGTTTGAAAGTTCGAGCGTACGGTGTATGGGATCAGATTTGCGAATGGATACGCGATTTTCTAACTGGTCGGTCGCAGTATGTCGTTGTTGACGGGGAAGCGTCTTCAAAGTTAGATGTTACTTCGGGGGTTCCTCAAGGAAGTGTAATAGGACCACTTCTTTTCTTAATTTTTATAAACGATCTCGGTGAGAACGTTAATTGCAGGATGCGATATTTTGCTGATGATGCACTTATTTATAGGGAAGTGAGGTGCTCTGACGATTGCTTAGAAATTCAGCGCGATCTGGATGTTATTTTGGAATGGTGCCGTAAATGGCAGCTTACACTTAACCGCAAAAAGTGCACGGCAATGCAAATAAGTAATAAAAAAGACCCCGTTTGCTCACGAGTACAAATTCAACAATTCGGTTGTTGACACTGTGGATTCCCTGAAGTATCTAGGCGTAACAATACAAAGCAACATGAAATGGGACTTGCACATAACTTCCGTCGTAGGCAAAGCTAATTCTAAACTACGTTTTATAGGTCGTATTTTGAGAAGTTGTAATGCTCATACAAAGGAAATAGCGTACAAAACACTAGTACGTCCACGTTTGGAATACTGTTATGGAATTTGGGATCCGTATCGCAAGGGATTGATTGACACGTTAGAGAAAGTACAGAGGAGAGCCGCTCGATTCGTGACCGCTAGTTATAGTCCTTATGTAAGTGTCACAGAGCTGATACGTGGGTTGGGCTGGGATTGTTTTGCGGACAGACGACGTCGTTTTCGTTTGAAAATGTTGGAGAATATGCGAAAATCTTTAATTTACGAGTGCAACGAAATATTTCTTCCGCCAACCTATTTAGGTCGCAATGACAGGAGGGATAAGATTCGAGAAATAAGATGCCGTACTCATACATTTATGTATTCTTTCTAACCTCGTTCTGTTCGGGATTGGAATGCACTGAATTAGGATTGGTGCTTAGCACCCTCTGCCACCCACAGTAATTGTGAATTGCAGAGTATAGATGTAGATGTAGATGTAGATAAAATACTGAACCCGTCTCCCTCTTTCCACCCCCTTAATTTTTGTTAAAGATCTTTTTAAAAAGCTGACTGACACTATTTAACTGATCTCCATGAAAGTTGCACATATATGCATTTTTTCATGGAGAAGAATTATCACCAAAAAATCCAAAAACCACCTTCTCTCCCTTTTTGAAACACTTAATTTTTATACAAACCTACAGTTTTTATCTGATTAGGTTGGAACCATGCACTCATATACTTTAAAATAAACAGAAAAATACTTTCAACAATTGTTTGAAAAAAAAAAACACACTTCTTCCCATTTCCACCCTCTTAATTTTTGTCAATCTTGCTTATAAGAAGCTACAGTCCACAGTCTTGTTTGATCAATCAATATAAAAGTTGGTACATATACGTATTTTTCATGGAGAAGATTTGTGACCAAAAATCTAAAAAAAACAACCCTCTTCCCATTCATACCTCTTATGTTTAGTAAAAACCCACGTTTTAATCCAATTTCTATGGAACTTTGCATGTGTATACTTTAAAACAAAGAGAAAAAGAGAAATACTGTCCACATTAGTTTTATAAAGGCCCAATCCTTGTCTGCCTTTCAACCCCTTAATTACTGTCAATCTTCTTTATACATAGCTACAGTTTCTATCCATTTTGGAGGAAGAATGCATATGTATACTTTAAATCAAACAGAAAAATACTGTGCGCATTTTATTTAGTGAACCCAAGCCTAACTCCTCCTTTCCATCCTCTTAATGTTTGTTAATATTGTGTATTCAAAGCTACAGTTTCCATCTGTATACTTTAAAACATGCAGAACAATTCTGTTTAAATTCAGTCTGCAGAAGCTCAACCACTCTTCTCTTCTATCCCCACCCCTCTTAATTTTCAATGTTCTTTATACAAACCCACGGTTTTTATCAGATTTGGATGGAACACTGCACATGTATACTTAAAAAGAATGAGAAACATAGTATCTACATTCTGTTTACAAAACCCCATCCCTCACTCCCTTACCCTATTTAATTATTGCAAAAATATTCTTCATACAAAGCTAGAGCTTTCATCTAATTTCGATGGAACTTTACACATGTTTACATTAAAACAAAGAAAAAGGAATGCCCACATTAGTTTTACAATAATCAAACTACTCTTTCTCTTTCCACCCCCTTAAATATTTAATTTTTATAATTTTTTTTTTAAATTTAATTTTTTTTTATTATTATTATTATTTTCTTACATACCTGAAATTTTTATCCAATATTAATGGAAATGTCTCAACATGTACGTCAGATTCCAACCTCGACCCCAAGCCTTCATGTTGTGATAACCCATTAAACATCTATATTTTCTGCAGGATGCCAGAACAAACAAGTATATTCCAAATACAGATTTATGTATGTGATATTGAATTACCTACCGCTGTTAAATAAATAAATTCTTATTAATTTATTATTTATAATTATTTTTACTGAGGGTGTTTTCATGACATCATAACTTTTGTACACTGAAATTTAAATAAAATGCTTGAAAATACTTAATAGGGGATTTATTTAAATACATATTAAATCAAACCTCATAAAAGGTCAATTACAATTTAAAATTGAAATAAATTTATTGAAACAAGAGCGGAAACATGATCCCCCAAAAGAAAAGTTTTTTTTTTTCTTTTTTTATGCCGACTAGTATCAGGTATTATTTTTCTAGCATAGAAAATTTTGCCCTGTTAGCGTTAACTAAAATGGCGCTTACCCGTATTAACCAATGAAACCTACAGGTATGCAGTCTTCACAAATACTTTAGTACTATTACCGTTTGGTGAAGTTTTGCTCCGCAGTATTACGGATATTCATCACTTTGCTTCCAGAAACATAGGAACGTGTTTCTGGTCACAGCACAAATTTTTCCTTGCACTGTCCCACACGCAGTCTCCTTCACTTGCGTTTGCCTTGCTCTTCGACACTCAAGTCCCCCGAATGCAGTGTCCGCTATCTCACGCAAACCATCCAGATCTGCCCCCCAGCGTTGCCAAATACTGGGACGGCACCCTTCCACACTGGGGATACTCGGCGACGTGGATACATAGAAATAAAAATTATGCCAACCATAATTATTTTAAAATATTAAGTAATTTTTCATTGACTGTTCAACTCATACACCACACGCATGCACAAATTTTCAATCCAGTGTAAGAGCGCTACGTGACTGACAGGGTAGCCGAGGGGTATATTTGAGTTCGTTGTGGACTTGTCTCACGCCCTTTTTAACTGATCTTGTCTCTTATGATTCTCTAATTTTTTTACAGCCACTTGATTCTTATATAGTTTATATTCTTCTATTTCCATACTTTAGACCAGACTTCTTTAAAATTTTGAACATCTTGTCCGACTTAACATTATCAAAAGCCTTTTCTAAATCAAAAAATGCCATAAAAGTATCTTTGTTTTTCTTGATCCACCCTTCAAGTATTAATCTCAAAGCCAGAATTGCTTCCTTTGTACCGCGATTTTTCCTAAACCCAAACTGATCTTCACCTTCTATGTCTTCTACTATCCTTTCCATTCTTTTGTATATTATTCTGGTCAGTAATTTTGAAGCATGTGATGTTAGATTAATGGTGCGATAATTCTCACATTTGTCGGCTTGTGCTTTCTTCGGAAGTATGAAGATGATATTTTTATTAAAATCGGTTGGAATTTCTCCTGTTTCATAACTTTTTGATATCAGCTTGAATAATCTTTCGATTCCTTCTTCTCCTATGGATTTAAGAAGTTCTGCAGGGATCTCATCAATTCCAACTGCCCTATTTGCTTTCAAGTCATTCAGAGCTTTATTAAATTCTGTCCTCAAAACAGGATCTACTAAGCCATCAATGTAGACATCGCATTCCTTTTCCATTAAGCTGTTGTTCAAGTCGTCCCCTTCAAACAGTTTCTCGATGTATTCCTTCCATCGGTTAGCTCTATCGTCTGAGCGCCTATATGAGTTGCCAACCGCATCTGATTGAGTTATAACTCGTAGACTAATAAATTATTTTATGATTGGATGGCAAGCTAAGTGACTGATGGTATGCCGCCCCATGATTTTGCAGGATCTATATGTTGAACAGACTTGAGTGAAGAGACTCGGTTTTGCTGTTAGAAACTCATACTCGCTGGTGGAAGCGACCAGCGGGAAATGAGCTATCTACTCGTCGATGACTGCCCGCAGAGTGCCCCCTAATAATTCGTTGTTAGCTTGAAGATGAATTTGATTGACGCCAGAGAGACAGTTCCAACTAGTAATATCGATCGAGTCAGCGTCTCAGTACATTCAATACTGCGCTCAGCTCTGCGCGTGTGGAGACTGGCCGGCTCGCTACTGAAGTAAATTCCAATAAAATATTCTAACTTCCTTTTAATAAACCTATATGTCCATTACGATCCTGACACCACTAAACTGGACCATCACGATCTTTTGTCATGCATGCGACGTACATTTGCTCGCTGTTTACGCCTTATAGCTAGGGAATTCCAGAGATGTAACATTGTCCACTCCCTATCACCCCGGTTGGTGACACAGAAATCGCAAATAAAAGTTCTTGGATTGAAATATTGTATCTACAAAATGTAGCAGCCTTTTTACCCGCGTGTACTACAGTACGTACAATTATTAATGCCCGGATGGTCCGTTTTTCGATTATCGAGCAGCAGCTTTAACGTATGTTGTGGTTAGGCTGAAACATAGCCTGGACCAAAATGTAAACTAACATTCCTATCACAGCGACTTCCCCCCCCCCCCCGACCATTGTTGAGATATAACGAGCGAGAATTTTCTGAAGTCAAGCGCGTTAACCACTGATCTACCAGGAAATGAGAACTGCTGCATGATATTTAAGATACAAAACAAACTATAATACCACTAAAAATTTAATAATAAAATAATTGTTTAAAAAAATAAAAACCGCCTTAAGAAAAAAACACACTAAAAATTTTAAAATAACTTTATACCCTGCATCAAAGAAAGTGAATCGAAGTGGACAATATTTTGTATTACTGAAATGTTTCATTAATCAGTTATTCTTGTAGTCGGTGCCAGCCAAACCAAGGGGATAAAAATTAAAAACAATAAGGAATGACAATAATGCATAAAAAATCATATCACTACTTATCTATGATTAATGATAGAAACATGTTTCATCGAAATATTCGTATGATGCGCCGATATTATACAAACTGTAAAGTTTTTACCGCAAGATACAGCCTACCGATGTAGCGTCAAAGATATGACTCGGCAACCAACGAGGCCGAGCCAAAGATTAAAATACTGTCTAATTTGCTCCCCGAAACTGTCTCCCGCAAAAACAATATCTGCCTACTTCATGCTGTAAAATACTTGGAATTTTCGTTTTTATTCCCCATGTCACCTCCAACAGCAAATAAAGTTCAGTAATTCGTTCCTTGTGATGTGAGCTGACACCGGCTCCAAAAATAACTGATTAAAATAAAATTTTAAATAATAGTGATTTAGTGTCCACTTAGATTTATTTTCTTCGAAGCAATGTATAAAGTTATTTTAAAATTTTTAGTATTTTTTTTTTTTTTTGGAAGGCAGTTTTTTTAAAACAATTGTTTTATCTATTGGCAGACTTCCATTTGTGTACAGACCTTTATGTCTGATCACTGTGTTGTAGTGTCAGATCTTTGTAAGTACTGACCTGCATATTTTTGTTGTTGTTGCTGTCGCATATTCTTCTATATGATCTCTTGAGTTTCTGTAAACGAGCTCTCTGTGCTTCATTTTCTAGCCCTGTTTGTTCCAGAATATCACCTAGGTACCTGAAGTGTGGAACTCGTTTAACTTGCTCAGATGTCGCGTTTAATTTCTGAGTGTTGAATCCAGTGCAGATAAACTTAGTTTTCTTGAATGAAAGTTGTAAGCTAATTTTTTCAGCACATTTCCTAAAGACTTCTATTATCTTCATCGCAGTGATTTCACTGTCGGCTAGTATCGCTAGGTTGTCTGCGTGAGCTATAAGCAAGTGACCCTGACGTCATCCTTTGCACGTCAGAGCTGAATGGGGTTCCAGTAGTTTCGGTTCTTTTTTTCCATTCTCTGATGACTTTATACAAGACGAGAATGAAGAGTAGTGGTGACAGTCCATCCCTTTGTCGAACACCGATCATAATTTTGAAGGACTCCTATATTTTACCAATAAATTTTACTTTGTTTTCTGAATCAGTGAGTGTTTGACGAGGTTTAAAGTATTGGGGTAGAGGCCCTGTTCTTCTAGGATGTCAAAAAGAGACTGTCGGTCAATGAAGTCATACGCCTTCTTGAAAACTACAAACGTAGAGACGATCGGGCAGTTTCGAATTGTCTTATATTTCAGATTTGTTTTCAGGTTGAAGATCTGTTCAATACAGGAGCGCCCTTGACTGAAGCCTGTTTGGTATATGTTCGAGCTGTTCCTGTGTTCTTTGAAGAAGACATGCTGAGAGAATTTTGTAGGTTACTTTAATGAGAGATATCACTGTAATCAATCACATCCATATCGGCACCTTTCTTGTGAAGTGGGTGGATGAGTGCGCATTGTAGTAATTTTTCTGTTCGCCAGATTTTTGTGATGATTGGTGTGAGTTCAGGGGCGGCCCTAGGGCGGTGCGAGCGGTGCGACCGCACCGGGCGCCGTCATATGGGGGGCGCCAAAAATGCATGCAGTGACAGATCGTCTGCGCAAAAAATGAAAAATAAATTCTATAATATCCCAACTTGCTATTCATATATTATTTTAACACGCATCATCCAGAAGAGTTTATAAAAGTAAGAGTTTCTGCTTAATGCATAGTCGTATGTAATCATAGAATAGAGTCAATTCGAGTTGGTACTCGAGTCAATTCGAGTTACTAGAATCGTGAAAATCGCAACTCTTTCCAAATTTAGCACTCTCCCGTGCCGCATCGCGCCTCCCGCACCTGTTTCCTGCCATTTCGTCTATAGTCTTGTAGTTAATGCATGCGGGTTCGTGTATATGGGGCGAGATTCAACCTATTTATCTCGTTCTACCATAAATCCTCACCCAATTAACGTTGGTATCGTAAATATTTACAAATCTTATCTGTCTTTTGCAGAAAAGACATGTCGCTAAAAAAAAAAAAAAAAAATTAACTGTATGGCGCAAAATACTTGAAAACAAAACAAAACCAAGGCGAAACTGAGAAGGCTTCAAAATCGCTGACAATTTTTTTTTAGAAGTCACCTGAATCGTCGTCACCAGAACTAGTTCAACACGAGACGGAAGAAAGATTTTAATGGAAGTTATTCAAACGAGGCTCATTATAAAGAGCAGCATGTGTGACAAGATTTATTTATGGCTGGAACGTCGTCTGCTGTTCAACAAATAACAAATGGGTATACAAGTCGACTCTTCAAAGTACAAATTATAACGATATTTCAAAATTGTCGCTCATTGACTGCTGGCACAGATGAAATAATTATTCGATGAACGTATAAATCCAAGGAAAAAAAAAATGATGGACTTCATTTTTTAAACACCAAATGAAGAAACATATAAAAGTACATAGCTTGTTTATTCTAAATCTTCAGGTAAAGTATATTGCTTATATGTTGTTTATTCATCAGAAGGTCTCATTTTTATTTGGGAAAAGAAGGATTCGATGACTGAATTTACTTATCAGAGCGTCTCAAAACTCACATTTGTAAATACAGACTGAAGACGAAAAATCACAGTGGGTTGCTATCCCCTAATGAATGATGTCTTGTTCAGAGGAAGCTTTGGACCTGAAATACTAAATACTTCTAATGATGGTAACTTCCTGGGTATATTGCAACTGCTAGGAAAATATGATCCTGTGATGACTAATGTCTTATTATGTTGGCAAATGTATACAAAACGAATGAAGTACGTAATAAAATTTTAACTATTGTTGGGTCATCTAAATATTTTTCCATCATATTGAATTTAACTTCTGATTTCAGACTCGTAGAACAATTATCTTTGACGTTACTTTTGTTGACACAAATGCAGACGAAGTCTAAGTGCGTGAGTATTTCGCTGTGCTTACAATCCGGAAAGTGACTCTTTGGGACCTGGAAGCTGGCCTCGTTGCACTGTTTATTATTGATACTTTGCAAAAGTTCGATTTGGATATGAACGATTGTTGAGGCCAAAGATATGACAATGGATCCAATTTGGTAGGAGGAAACAAATGTGTCCATGCCAAAATTCTGAATCAGTATCTTCCAGCATTTTTTAATCCATGTAACTGTCATTAAATTTGGTAATAGCAAGTACCACCAAAACATTAGTTAAATCAGTTTCCTTGTCCGGATTTCTTTGAAGAATATTTGTTTTATTCTCTCGATCAAAAAACCGATGGGAAGCGATATTCAAGCACTTAGAAGAACTATCGCCAAAAAATTTGCGAACCTCGTTTTGGAAATAGTTTCTAGCATCGCTACAGTTCGTTATCACTTCTCTTCAGTTCGTGATGCCCTTCTGAAAATAATTATTCAGTTGCAGCAACAGTAGACTTGTCACTTAGCCAGATCATGGAACAATTTGAGTTCATAATTACAATGGTGACTTGGTATAATGCATTGTTTCAAGTAAACATTGTAAGCAAAGGTTATGCAGACAAAGTGGATTTATGAAACTCTTTATAGTTGCTGAAAAACAGTTCGGAATTTGAGAAAGATTACCGGCTCTGATTACAGACAGCTAGAGAAATTTATTCTCAGACTGGAACATTTCCTACTATTTATCCAGCCAGATGCCAAAGAAAGTAAAGATTTTGTGAGTATGAGCCGTAAATGAGATAGCAATAGATTCGGAAGAATTGTTTACAGTGAACGTGTTTTAGTATATGATCGATACAATTGAGAATGCGTTGGTCACTCTATTTGCACAATTTTCCAAGGGCGTTGCCAGGATTAGCTTCAAAGTGGGGCGAAAACAGTGAATAATACTTGTTGAAAATGGTTTTACCTGATGGAAAAAATGCATGCATTTAACCTGTATATGCACCTAAGCATTAGTCTGCGAGGGTTCTGTAAAAATTTGGTAAAGTTTATTTTTCGGTATTAAAAGTGGGAATTTTTATTTTCATATGTTTTCTATTTTTGTATATTTTAAAAATTATTAAAAACTGTGAATTTGACGTGTAAGTGAAGTGAGCATTGTGTTCGCCACAGTAGCTTAAAATCAACCTTTTCTAACATATAGTATTCCCTTTTACTGTTGTTTCTGATTCATACCGCTGTTATCCTATACTAATCTTTCCGAGGTTTGAGCTATTATCATTTATAAAGACTATACTTTGCCCGCGGCTTTGCTCGAGTGGAATTCATAAAGCATTCATATACAAATTCATATCCGAATCCCACGGCAACTGTTACTTGAGATAAAAGTAGGTGGCCAATACATTATTCCAAATTTATCCTAAACAGTTCAGTCGTTTCGACGTAAAACAGTAAAAACATCCAAGCAAATAAACTTTTACATTTATGATATTAGTAGAAGCTGTATGTTATCTTCAGTCTATCTATATCTTAACCACGAATAACCGATTGCTCATTTGGGGCGCCACAATGAGATCTCGCACCACCTGAAAAACTTGCCAGGGCCGCCCCTGTGTGAGTTCCTCGAGGTTGTTTGGCCCTATGTAATTCCACGATGATACCATCTTCTCCAGACGTCCTATTGTTTGTTACCCTGAAGATATGTCTGAGAATTTCATCTTTGAAGGGTGGTTGGGAATCAAGATTTTTATATATGGGCAGTGGCGGGGCGAGACCAAAATTTTATGTGGGCGAGATAAGTTTGCGAGGTTCTCTGGAGGCGCAAGATGACAGGGTTTATAAAGTATTTTAAAAAACTTAAATTTTTATTTATAAAAATACAATCACTTTTACTGTGTATAATATTATTAAATAATGAGTAACAGTATATAATTAAAGAAATAGAAATTTTCTGATTTTAGCCTTGCTGAACTCCTTAATTACTATATCATAATTCAACTTAGATGCTATATCTGCTTCAATCGATAAAACTGCCAAAGCTGAAAGTCTTTCCTGACCCATAGTAGCCTACTTCGTAAATAATTTTTTATTAATTTTAATTTTGAAAAGTTCCTTTCAGCGGAGGCTGTACTTACTGGTACTGTTAGCAAAATTCGTATGACAATACAAACATTTGGGTAAATTTCTTTTAAGTTATTTTCTATTATGTATTGGAGCAGTTGTTTCCCATCTTTAACAAAATCGGGTAAATTTTGGATCATTGTTTGTAACTCTTCAAATAGTTCATAAGGCTGGAAATCGCTGTTCTCGCCTACTCTCAAAACTGTGTGTAGATCTTGGCAGTTTTTTAAAATATGGTCTTTTGGAATTTTTTTTAACTTACTCAGATCATAGAGAAATCCGAAATTTTTAAAGTGTTCATTTAAAGACATAAATCTTGAGTCCATATTGCTCAGTATGGAATCAATCATTGCATTAAAAAAATCTCTTTCATACCGACTTTTGGGAGATTGTGCAGGTTCATCGCTGCTTTCATAATCGAATGTCCTTTTCTTTCTGGCTACCCTTTTATTTTTAAAGTCTTTTGACAAATCATAAATGCTTTTTTCAATAAATTGACGAGCTTCGGATAAGCATTGTTCGAACCCAGTGAACGACACTGATTTTCACATTCCGAATCTATCGGAAACACAAAATAAAATACATACAACAAACGACTCCATGACAGTGCGGCACTCTCATTGTCTTTCTAGCAGTTGAGAATAGGTTTGCCAAGTTCTCAGATTTCCATGTCCGGAAACAATAATGCCAACTTTTCAGATATTCACGACCGTACATTTGCTCGCGGGGGAGGGTCGAATGTACTTTATAAAAAGTAAAATTTACAGGGAAATTTTTTATACTTAATTGTTATGATAAACTCGAAAGTAACAATAACCTCTGCGGAAGAAACCGTGTTTCATTGCCTTTATGACATCAAATTTCACAGACCTAAGTAGAAGTAATTTTTCAAGATGCGATGCAATCGTTTCCATTACGCAGCCAAGTCTTTTTTATTTTTTTATTACTATTGTAACTTAATTACGATGGTCCACATACTACGATGGCGATTCCTCTATTCATCTTATCACTCATTTTTATTATTTTTTGAAAATATATTACACCCCGGCATTTTACAACCACTCGTCTCTGAAGAGACAGTAAAGTTTCTATATTTTCTTTGATAATTCACTCATTGTGTATTTGTAACGTACAAATTAATAATACTTTTTATTCTTTAACTCTCCGGGAACAAAACAGGCAGGACGTTCCGTCGACGTTGGTAACTGAAATAATAAACCAATCGCTTCACGATAATCGGATTTGTGACTAGAAAAGCTTTAGAACACAGAAAAGTTGAATTATGCAGATGGTAAGGAGTGAGACGCTGTGATATTGTATACTATCTTCACATTTGAGAAGCCATTAAGCCGCAATTTTTAAAATTTGTTAATAAACTGGACATTTTGTGTCCGGTCGCATGTAGTGGACCGAGCACGGGAAATCGCGTTAGATCAGAAGAAACATGAACGTAGACGAGAAGCAAACTGAATGAAATAAACCCGGTGGCCGAAGATTCCCCGGTAGAGTCATTGTAACGCCAGCAAATATTGCTAAGCTATTGATTTTGCCATATTAGTTGCTAACTTGTAGGATTTAACGCATTATGATGAGTAAAATATTTAGTCGTAGTGACGGCTTTTAATGGTGCAAATCTGTTTTACTGGTTAAGACGCGAGGCCCCTCGGGGCGCGAGGCCGTAGGCGGTCGCCCACGTCGCCCACGCCTTGCGCCGCTTCTGTATATGGGAATCTCTTTGAGAAATTTTGAGAGTGGTTCAGGGCAGTTCCATGGTTCAGAGAAGTACCGAGCCGTTTCTTGTAATTATCTTGATTACACAGTGCGAGTTTACAAATACAAATACCTTCCTGTTTTTTAAAGCATGAATTCTGTGGGGTTTATCGTCGGATATTTCCTGCAAATGTCCTTCAGAAGTCTCGTGTGTTGTAATCCTTGAAGCGCTTTTCGATGGATTCAGATTATTGCTTCATGCATCTACTGTTAATTTGTCTGATTAATTTTGCAACCTCTTTTCTCAAGAAAATGTTGAGTTTCTTGAGATTTTTTATTGTTGTATTTCCAATTCGTCTATAAATGCTGAGTGATAATTTATTGTTATTAAATAGTTAACTGTAATGGAGTGATGCTCCAATGACTATTTCCCTAAAAGTCCAATTACCGCTTTCTTTTTATTTCTTTTTTTTATCATCTTATATACTAAGATTGTTAAATTCCTCCACCCGTCTACTTTTAACATTTATGAATTATAAATTTAAATTCCTTCAGCGTTTTTAGTAAATTATTTATCACTTCCCATGTCAATTTATTCAAATCTGAATGTCCTTACCCACAAAAGAAAATTTCCCCGCTCCCATGTGAATGAAATCGAGTACCCACTTGTGGCAGTGGTTATCTTTTACTTCTGTGCATGACTACTAACTCTTCGACCAATATCCCTCTAAGTTCTATTATCAACATTTGCCTTGCACATCATCAACACTCTCTTCACCCTCCTGAGTTCCTCCAATGAGTCCCAATCCAGCTCCTTTATCATATCAGTTACTTACTGGGTCCTGCGGTAATTACCACAAACAAATCTCGCTGCTCTCCTTTGTACGCCCTCCAATGCCTGCATTTGATACCCAAAATGTGGATCCTAATCTACGACCCTACATACTAGGAGTACTCTGACCAAAGTTCATTTATTGCAGCCATTACGCTCTCCAGTAAACAAAGGATTTTGTTACCTTTTCCTACCACCTGCCCTATATGTCCTGCTCAGTTGAGTTTATTATCAAATGTTATGCCAAGAAATTTATATTTTAAGTCTTCAATAAGCAATTTGAGTACCCTCAAGGTTTTTACCAGGCATTACTAGAACGATGTCCAAAATGTTTGGTACCCTTGTGTTCTGCTCTCTACCAATTGTGTGAAGCATCCTTCCCTTCCTAAGATATTTGAAAATCTCTGTTACTTTGTCTTATAAATCTTATTTCAATTAAAGTTGACACCCAGTAAATTGAAGTCCCCACTAATCATAACCATTCTAACTTACATTTCAACAAGTTCTCCCCAAGGGCCTGTTCTTCATCATTCAGTTTTTTGCTGTTTCAATCCCTGACTTTCTTATCCATACCACATCATTATGCTTGAAAACGAGTTCAAGCTTGGTGTAATGGTCATCTTTTTCCTTCCACGCTCCAGTCCTGTTTTTTCCACCAGTATCATTCCACGCATCGTCTCCAGTATAAGCCTTGAGCCCACCCAGCACTCTCTCCACCCTCCTCCTATCTTCCAATGAACAACATTCCTAATTAATTACTGAACATGATCTGTAGCAGTTTCCACAGATTAATCTAGCAGCCCTTCTTTGGACCCCTTCCAACTAGTATATTGGATACCTAAAACGTGTTTCCCATAATAATAATAGTTTTTAATTAATTCAATTGTGATGGAACGTATGCTCTATTGGCAATTTACCTACACAATTTTTTCACCTTTTCCTGTACCCTCCTACTTTTGATCTCTATCAGTTTCACTTGTAAGTTCTATCAACATCTTTGGTAAATTTGTCATCATTTCTCTTGGTAATTTATTCCAGTTCCTCTTATTTTCACTATCATTATCATCAGCCAGTTCAATCTATTACTGATGTGACCTCTTAAAGTCGTGAACACCCTTACTTATTAAAGAAAATTTTACCAAACCCTTGTGCTTGAAATCGAGTGTCAGCTTGTGGTAATGGTCAATTTTTAGCTTCCATGCACCCCTTCTAATTCTAGCACTCATCATCTCAAGTATACGTCTAGTATACCGATAACACGAGCAGCATTCGTGGCTAGTGACAAATTTTTGAAGTGTATGCTAATAACCAAATCATCTTTCTATGTGGTACAATCCCACTTTACCCCCTCCCCTGTTTTTTTGTTGCTTCTCCACAGCAAGTAATAAAATACACATTGAAACAGACTCGCAGAAAGAAAATGAACAACGCATCTCCTCCTCGCATTGATTCTTTTTTAAATTTTAATTGCAATATAGTACACACTCTGGTGACAATTTCCCTACACACCCATTTTTTCCCCTTTCCTGCATCCCCCTACATATGCCACTAAAAATTTCAACTTTAAATTTTTTAACATTTTTTTGTAAATTATTCATCATTTCTCTTGGTAACTTATTACAATCCGTCACACCCTTACCTAAAAAAGACAATCTTCCTACACCCTTGTGCATGAAATCGAGTGCCAGCTTGTGGTTATGTTCATCTTTTACCTTCCATGCATTACTTTTAATTCTTACATCAATATCTTTCCAAGCCTCATCACCAATATTCGCCTCGTACACTTCCATGACTCTCTTCACCCTCCTCCTGTCTTGCAATGAATCCCATTCCAGCTCTTTTATCATATCTGTTACTGATTGCATTCTGTGGTAATTTCCAGAAACAGATCTAACATCCCTTTTTTGCACCCTCTCCAACTCCTATACTTTATACTCAAAATGTCGGTTCCATACTATACTACCATATTCAAGAAATGGTCTGACAAAAATTTTGTAACCCAATTCCTTTACTTCTCTCATACATCCCCTCATCACTCTCTCCAACAAGTGCAGAATTTTGAAACCTTTTTTCCTACCACCTTTCCAATGTGTCCTGCCCAGTTAAGCTGGCTATCGAAGTAATGTAACGGCAAGATATTTACATTTCAAGACTTCAACAAGCAATTCTTTCTCCACCTTGTAATCATAACCAACCTTTAGTTTTTTATCCGTGTATCTAATAAGCTGAATCTTCATTGCATATATCTTCAGCCCATGTTTACCAACCCAACTAGGTATCCTGTCCAGAGCACCTTGCAGCTGTTTACAGTTCTCTGCCATTTTCACTGATTTTTATCTCTGCCCTCAGATTATGCTATTACTTCCACAACTAAAATGATGGAAATTTTTATTATTATGAATACGTTTCTGTGATTTCAAAACCAAATAATGATAATTTATTTTATCCATTTATTTCGTGATTGCCTACGTTTTGTCTAACCTTCTCCGACTTTTTAATTGACTTCACTGTTTCATATCTACTACCAAAGAATTATTAGATTATGTTGCAGCTGGATTTAGTAACTGCTGTAGAGAATAGATCCTTACATGAATTTATTGATTTAATTGTTGTAAAGATACAAAGAGCAACATGTAGATTTAAATGAATGTCACATGATATTTTATTAAAATTTTTACATAACAGACAATTGCCTCCCAGCTGTCATCACACTTCGTTTTGACAATTTAATTGCAAACAAAATAAAATCCAATTATTTATTATCATATAAGCTTTCTCTGAGTTTTAGTACACTTCCTTTTTTTGTTACAGTCTGTCCAAAATTTTTTTTAGATTATATTGTTACTTGTTCCCTGTAACTGATACAGATAAATAGAATGGGGAAGGGAGTACTTTCTGAGCTATTGGGTTAAGCTGTTAGGTTAAGCTGTAAAGGAGCCCACTTCCAGCTTTAGTGTGTAGCAGAGATTTGCAAATACCTTAATTATGGAAGGTGGTTTTACACAAGTGGTGGAGCCAAATACAAGGGGACCAAACATATTGGATATCTTTCTAATAAAGCCTGATGAAAATCTTGTAGGGTGTCAGGGGATAAAAGCCAGTGATTAAGGGGATACTGGTTGTGGATGCACTATGCGAAAAAACACAAATGGTAAAGAAACAGATGAAGCTATTGAAAAAACAGAAAGACGAAGGTTAATGCTGAAAACAACACAAAGCCAAAAATAAGGGTGTTATTGGTGAACTGTAGAAGTATAATGAACAAAGTGATAGAATTTGCAAACTTAATAGAGATACATGAACCGCAAGTGACTATAGGTGTAGAGTCTTGGAAAAAGAAGGAGTACTAGACAAGGTTCTCCCTGAAGGTTACAGGGTGTACCGCCGAGACAGAGGAGCAATTGGTTCAGAGGTATTCATACTGGCTAGCAAAGACTACTATAGTCCTCTAGTATTCATAGATCAAGACCATGAGTTAATAGGGGTAGAGTTTTGGGGTGACAAAAAAGAATTTACCAGGGGGTAACTGGGTAGGAAATAAGATTAATATCACCAGGGTACAGGGATTTGCAAATACCTTTATAGAGGAGGGTGGTTTTACACAAGTGGTGGAGCCAAATACAAGGGGACCAAACATATCAGATATCTGTCAAATTAAGTCTGATGAAAATCTTATAGGGTGTCAGATAACTTTATGAATAAGTGATCACAATGCAGTCTTCTTCTTCTTCTTTTGGTCCCTATCCATTCTGGATGTCGGCAACCATCTTGGCTGTTTCGTCTCTGCTCGTTGATGCTCGGATTAACTCCGTAGTTGTCTTGGAGGTCCATATTCTTAGATTTGTAATCAGGAAGTTTTTCTTCTCCCAGCACTTCCCTTTCCTGGTATTTTCCCCTGGAGAACAAATTGCAGGAATTCATAATGGCTATTATTTCTCATTATGTGGCCAAGGTACTGAAGCTTTCGTGTTTTTATAGTAGTCAGTATTTCCATGTCTTTTTTCATTTTGTGGAGCACTTCAGCGTGTGTGGTGTGGTCTGTCCATGATATTCTCAACATTCTTTGATATAGCCACACTTCAAAAGCTTCTAGCCTTTTACTGATAGTTTCTGTTAATGTCCATGTTTCAACGCCATACAGGAGGACAGAGAACACATAGCAGCGCAGGAGTCTCATCTTTGTGTTAATTGATAAATTACGACTTTTATAAAGGTTATTCATTTTATTGAAAGTAGCCCTGGCTTCACCAATACATGACTTTATTTCATCAGATGGATCCCATTGGTTGTTTACTGTGGTGCCAAGATACATATACCTTGATACACATTCCATGATCTTCTGGTTAATCATAATATGGCATTGGGAGTTGTTGTTTTTTGCCAGTGACCATTACTTTTGTCTTTTTTATATTAATGTCAAGTCCGAATTTGTGGCTGCATTGAGATACTCTATCAATAAGATATTGTAAGCTTTCCTGACTGTCTGCAAAAATTATTGTGTCATCTGCATAGCGAATATTGTTTATCCAGTTTCCATTCAACAGAACTCCCATCTCCACATCATTCAACACCTCCCTAAAGAAATACTCTGAGTAGATATTAAATAATAAGGGGGACAGGATACAACCTTGTCTTACACCACGAAGAATTGTTACTTCATCCGTATTTTCTCCCTTCAGTCTCACATGAGCAGACTGGTTCCAGTACAGGTTAACAATAATTCAAGCCAATACCTTTTTAAAATTGCAGTACTGATTGGTATTAGGGGATTCAGGCAACCAGTGGTCAAAACAGAAGGGGGAAAGAGGTATAAATTATAACAAGGCACAGACTCTAGAATTGAAGAGATATTTCATGGAAAGGTTCAGCAAATGGAAGGATGGCATGAGTACAGAGGAGGCAAAATGGGAAAGGGGTTAAGAAGATAATAAAAAAAGGAGAGAAAATGTTTATTTCAAAGCAGAAATTAAAGAGTTCAGAACCTTCATGCTACGTTAGGGAGGTGAGAAGGTTAAAGAGGCTATTGAGACGGGAACACAACAGAGTTAAGAGACAGGAAGGCAGTAGGAAGTACTTAAAACAACTAAACAAGCAATTAATAAGAGCAAAGAGAGAAGCAAAGGATGGGTTTATCAAGAATATTATTGGTGAAGGAGGACCACTGAACGATGCATCTAGAAATTTCTATGGCAATATTAGAAAACTAATGGGAAGGGAAGGTTATTCAGACTTTTGTAGATTAAAATGGAGCTGATATCAATGGGGATTTAAAAATGACAGAGATATTTAATGACTAGTTTGGTGAGACAACTAGGGACTATCATCCTGGAGGTGGAAAGGCAGAAAAAAAACCCAAGCTGGTGCAGATAGTATTACTACAGATTTATTAAAGATCGTGGGATACAATATTGTATCTTGCCTTGAAATTTTGTTTAAAATGAGTCTGGAGTCTTGGTGCTTACCAGAGGATTATAAAAGAGCGGTAGTAGTACCGGTTCATAAAGGAGGGGTTACAAATAGGGTTGAAAATTACAGGTTAGTAAGTTTGATATCAGTGATAGGCAAAATGATGGAGAGATTGATATGCAGGCTTATTATAAATGTCTGTGAGGATAGAAACTCGTTCGCAGATCTACAACATGGCTTTAGGCTAGGATTTTCATGTGATTCTCAGATGGTGGGCTGTTTACAAAATATTTCAGATGACCTGGACAAGGGAGACCAAGTTGATAGTGTGGTACTAGATATTTCTAAGGCTTTTGACTGAGTGAGGCGTAAAATTGTTTTTAAATATAATGAAATTTATTGTATTAGATGAAAAAGTTATTTGCGAGGTAGAATTTAATAATTTAATTTAATTGCAATGGTGCACACGCTCCGGTGGCAATTTCCCTACACACCCAACTTCCTCCTATCCTGCACCCAGCAACATTTGCCCTCTACAAATTTTAATTTTAAATTCTTTTAGCATTTTTGGTAAGTTATTCATCATTCCCCTTGGTAATTCATTCCAATCCCTGACACCCTTACATACAAAAGAAAATCTTCCCACACCCTTGTGCCTGAAATCGAGTGCCAGCTTGTGGTCATGGTTATCTTTTCCCTTCCATGAACTACTTTTCATACCTATTGCAATATAATTCCATGCCTCATCGCCAGTATACGCCCTGTACACTCCCATGACCCTCCTCATCCTCCTCCTCCTGTCTTGCAATGAATTCCATTCCTTTATCATATCTGTCACTGATTGCATTCTGCGATAATTTCCAGAAACAAATCTATCACCCCTTCTTTGCACCTTCTCCAACTCCTGTATTTTATACTCAAAATGTGGGTCCCATACTACACTACCATATTCGAGCAATGATCTCACCAAAGTTTTGTAACCCAATTCCTTTACTTCTCTCGTGCATCCCCTCATCACTCTCTCCAACAAGTGCAGGATTTTGAAACCTTTTCCTACCACCTGTCCAATGTGTCCTGCCCAGTTAAGCTTGTTATCAAATGTAATGCAAAGATATTTACATTTCAAGTCTTCAGCAAGCAATTCTTTCCCCACCTTATATTCATAATTAACCTTTTGTTTTTTATTTGTGTATCTAATTAGCTGACTCTTCTTTGCATTTATCTTCATCCCATGTTTACCAACCCAACTAGATATCCTGTCCAGATCATCCTGCAACTGTTTACAGTCCTCTATCGTTTTGATCCTTTTATACAGCATTTGTCATCTGCAAACAATCCAATTTCATATAGTAAACAATCAACACAATTATTCATTAGAATAATGAATAGCAATGGTCCCAATACGCTACCCTGCGGCACTCCCATTTTTACTTCCACTTCTTTGATACCGCATTTCCTACCCTAACTTTTTGTTTTCTACCTTTTAAAAATTCTTCTACCCAGCAAATCACTTTTTATCATCCACTCCAATAGTTTTTACCTTATTTACTACCATTTTGTGGCTTACTCTGTCAAATGCCTTTGAAAGATGTAGTACTACATTATCAATTTGGCCTCCCTATCCGTTTCATCTGAAATATCTTGCATATATCCCACCAACTGAAATTTGCATGAATATCCTTGCCTGAACCCATTTTGCCTACTTGAAAACCACTTACGTTCCTCACATACTTTTCTGATGTGGTTGCATATCAATCTGTCCATTAATTTACCTACCACTGAAGTCAAACTGAGTGGCCTGTCATTTTCGACTCTATTTCTCACTCCTCCTTTATGTACCGGTACTACTATCCCACTTTTCCAGTTTTGTGGTAAGCAGCAACTATCCAGACTATATTTAAATAATGTTTCAAGATAAGGTACAATGTCACATCCCACTATCTTTAAGATATCTGTAGTAATATTATCTGCACCAGCCCCCTTATGTTTTTTCAGCTTGCTTATTTCCTTCATGATTTCTTCAGGATGAATTTCAAATTTTTTAGTCTCTTCATTTCTAATTCTGTTGTTAAGCTTGTTCTCCGAATTAGACCTTCCCGTTTCTGATTCATTGTCCCTAATGCTCTCACTAAACCAGTTACTTAAAATCTCTGCCTTTTTCAAATCATCAGTCACTACTTCTCCTTCCTTATCTATAAGGGTCTCTACACCCTCCCTTCCCCTCAGTTTCCTGACATAGCCATAGAAATTTCTAGATGCATCAGTCGATGGTCCTCCTGCACTGACAATTCTCTTCATAAACCCATCTTTAGCCACTTTCTGTACTGTTATTAAGTCCTTGTTTAGTTGTTTCAAATATTCCCTACTACCTTGCTGTCTCTTAACTCTGTTACGTTCTTTTCGTACCAACCTCTTTAGCCTCTTCACTTCCCTATTATAGTACACAGGATCTCTACTTCTCTTTATTTTCTGCTTTGGAATGAATTTTTGTTCCCTCTTTCTTATTATCTCCTTGAACTCTTCCCACCTTGACTCTACTGTACTTGTGCCTTCCTTCCATTTGCTGAATTGTTCTCTGAAATATCTCTTCAAATTTGAAACCTGCGCCTTTTTATAATTGTACCTATTTCCCCCTTCAATTTTGGCTGCTGGTTTACTGAATCCTCTAATATCCATCAGAACTGCGTCGTGATCACTTATTCCTTCCATTACTTGGCACCCCACAAGGTTATCATTGGGCTTTATAAGGAATATATCCAAAATATTTTGTCCCCTAGTGTTTTGATCTACCACTTGTGTAAATCCTTCTTAAATTAATAAGATATTTGCGAATCTTAGTTCACATGTGTTATTAATCTTATTTCCTTCCCAGTTTACACCTGGTAAATTTAAATCCCCACCAATAATGATCATTCTATTCTCACCTCTGAAATCTGAGTATGAATTTAATTTCTCCAAAAGAGCCTCATCTTCATCTGTCATTCTTCCACTGTTTATTGTTAAAAGCCAGGAAGAAATGTGTTAGAGTAGTAAATAGATTATCAAAAGAGGTGGAAGTAAATATGGGAATGCCACAGGGTAGTGTATTGGGACAGTAGCTGTTCATTATTATTATGAATGACTGTGTTGATGGGTTTTTTGCTGATGGTATAATGGTATACAACAGGATTAAAACATTTTAAGTAGGATTTCTGGTCTGGGGAACACAGGATAATTAGCACACAAGCTGTCAATGGAGTCACTGGTGTAGGATTTGTAATGAACAAGAAAGTAGGGAAACGGGTGAGTTATTATGAACAATTTAGTGACAGGATTATTTTGATGAGGTTAGAAACTAAGCCCGTCCCAACCACATTAGTACAAGTATATATGCCAACGTCACAGGAAGATGACGAAGAAATAGAAAAATATACGCTGAAATTGAAGAATTAATCCAATATGTGAAAGGGGAGGAAAATCTAATAATCATGGGTGATTGGAATGCAATAGTGGGAGAAGGAAAAGAGGGGAATACTGTAGGAAGTTTTGGTCTAGGAGAAAGAAATGAGCGAGGAAGCAGGTTGCTAGAATTTTGTGAAAGATATAAGCTAGTAGTGGCGAACACACTGTTTAAGAACCATGCAAGAAGAATATACACCTGGAAACGTCCTGGGGATACAGGCAGATATCAGCTAGATTATATCATGGTCAAACAGAGATTCAGGAATCAAGTTCTAGACTGTAAAGCGTACCCAGGAGCAGACATAGACTCAGACCACAATTTGATAGTAATGAAGTGCAGGCTGAAATTCAAGCGAATAAGGAACCAGTATAAGCAGAACAGACTAGAAGTGAATAAACTGAAACAATCTAGCACAAGAGAAAAATTTGCAGAAATGGTAGACTTAGGTCTAAGAATTAACTGTGAAAGGAGCTCGACCGAGGACGAATGGAATGCATTAAAGACCGAAATAATGAAAGCTGGCAAAGAAACCTTAGGCTTTAGGGAACAAGCTGCCCGAAAACCTTGGATCACAGAAGAAATTTTGCAGCTGATGGATCAGGTACAAACATGCTCAGGATGAAGCAGGAAGAAAGCAGTACAGACAATTTAGAAATCAAATAAATAGGAAATGCAAAATAGAAAAAGAAAAATGGCTACAAGAAAAGTGTGAAGAAGTAGAAAAGGAAATGGTCGTAGGAAAAGTAGATGTTGCATATAGAAAGATCAACCAGAATTTTGGAGAAATGAAGAAAAGAGGTATGAACATTAAAACTGCCAAAGGGAAACCTCTTTTAAGCTCAGAAGATAGAGCTAACCGATGGAAGGAATACATTGAGAAACTGTATGATGGGGACGACTTGAACAATAGAGTATTGGAAAAGGAAGGCGATATCGACATTGATGACTTAGGAGATCCAGTTTTGAGGACAGAATTTAATAAAGTTCTGAATGACTTGAAAGCAAATAAGGCAGTTGGTATTGATGAGATCCCGGCAGAACTTCTTAAATCTCTAGGAGAGGAAGGAATCGAAAGATTGTTCAAGCTGATATCAAAAAGTTATGAAACAGGAGAAATTCCAACTGATTTTAATAAAAATATCATCTTCACACTTCCAAAGAAAGCACAAGCCGACAAATGTGAGAATTATCGCACCATTAGTCTAACATCACATGCTTCAAAATTACTGACCAGAATAATATACAGAAGGATGGAAAGGGTAGTAGAAGAGATAGTAGGTGAAGATCAGTTTGGGTTTAGGAAAAATCGCGGTACAAGGGAAGCAATTCTGTCTTTAAGATTAATACTTGAAGGGCGGATCAAGAAAAACAAAGATACTTTTATGGCATTTGTTGATTTAGAAAAAGCTTTTGATAATGTTAGGTGGGACAAGATGTTCAAAATTTTAAAGAAGTCAGGCCTAAAGTATCAAGATAGAAGAATACTCTATAAACTATTTAAGAATCAAGTGGCTGTAATAAAAGTAGAGAATCACGAGAGACATGCATCAGTTAAAAAGGGTGTGAGACAAGGTTGTAGTCTATCCCCGTTAATATTCAACTTGTATGTAGAAGAAGCAATGAAGAAAGTCAATGAAAAATTTCCATGTGGCATAAGTTTTCAGGGAGAAAAAATCAGTATGCTACGATTTGCTGACGACATTGTCTTATTAGCAGAGAGGGCTGAGGATATTGAGAAGTTATTGAATGGCATGAACAAAATACTGAAGGAAGACTTTGGACTGAATATAAATCAAAGTAAAACAAAAGTGATGAAATGTAGCAGAAATGATACCAATACTAGCAGATTAAATATAAAAATAGGATCTGATGCAATAGGAGAAGTGAGTGAGTTCTGTTACTTGGGAAGCAAAATTACAACCGATGGCCGAAGCAGGAATGATGTTAAAAGCAGAATAGCACTAGCAAAAAGAGCCTTCATGAAAAAGAGAAACCTTTTAGTTTCAAATATTGATCTAGGAATTAGAAAGAACTTCTTAAAACTCTATGTGTGGAGCTCAGCACTTTACGGTAGCGAAACATGGACTTTAGGAATACCGGAAAGAAAGAAACTTGAAGCATTTGAAATGTGGTGCTACAGAAGAATGCTGAAAATTAGGTGGACAGACAAAGTAAGAAATGAAAGAGTTTTGGAAATGATGGGTGAGAAAAGAAGTTTATGGAAGAAGCTTACAGAAAGAAGAGACAGGCTGGTAGGTCATATTTTGAGACATGCTGGATTTGTTAATTTGTTAGTGGAGGGAACAGTTGAAGGTAAGAACTGTAGAGGTAGACAGAGATTAGAATATATGAAGCAGATAATTGAGGACGTGGGTTGTAACGGGTATGTAGAAATGAAGAGGTTAGCACAGGATAGGAAGGGATGGAGGATTGCATCAAACCAGTCTAAATACTGACGACAGCAAAAAAAAAAAAAAAAGTAGGTAACAGATGCAGGGTGACCTGGACAGAATATCTAAATGGGGAGTATTGGGAACGAGGGTCGGTAAACAATTCAGCAAAGACCTGAAGGAATTATTAGTCAGAAATATAGAGCGATTTTGTGAAATCGTGGAAAACTGAAATTGGATGGCCGACTGGGTTTGAATGTGCGTCCGGCCGAACGTTAGGCTCGAGCGTTACCCTCACCCGTTGCGCATGGTCTGCAACAAACTTTAAAGTAGTATCCGTTAGAAATACAAGTAATGAGAGATGTAAAGATTTCATACTTTCATTCTTTGAATTTCAAAAGCTTAAACGCTAATTCATATTGGAGACGGATTTACTTTTCTTGATTAATGCTATATTGTTAATAATATTATTATCTTGAACGGGTGACTTGCATAAGGAGAAACTGATAGCGCTAGGTCCCATGAATGTAAGTATAGACCTTACTTCTTGGTCTTTTTTGCACACATATTACGTCTATATGATGGAAACTTTCTAACTTAAATTTCGCTGATTACGTCACTATTAGCGTTCTTCTGTAAAAGCTCTTTCTATTTACCTTTAAATATTAAGTTTATATGTCGTACACTGTTCTATAATGCTGCAGAGGTGAAAAGTGTGACTTAGTCCATTCACACTCTCTTACGTATCCTACAAATCTATTTTTCCGTGCGTATGTTAGCTAATCGTTTTAGCATTCGTCATATAACCACCTTTGCTATTGAGTGTCCGCTGTTTATAAAGAAAGCCGCTACGGCTATTGACGTTATTAGTAAAGAGGTGCAATTCCTCAAAAATCAATGGATTTCGTTGTTTTAGTAATTATTATAACCAAAAAGAGTATATTCGTAATTGTTTTAACCATAGAACTCTGAACTTCGCCTCTGCGTCTGTGTGCGCGCGGTACATTTTTTTTTAGTCTTGGATACAGGTGAATTATATCTTGAATTTAGTGTCCCATCTACCAGTTGTGTTGTCCCTTGTGGTAGTGGTGTGTAGAACGAAGCATAATCGAAAGGCGAGGGGTCTCGCGAATCCTTTCCCCTACTAAACAAGGCTGCACGAAAATTTTCAATACTGAAGCAAATAACTAAATTCGTTTATAAAATAAATCTATTATCATTTTCAGAATATTGAAAAACAAAATTTAATTTAAAAAAATTAACCATAAATTTAAAAATAAATTATGATTAAAAAAAAATGGTCTGGTTATTTTGAAGCTGCGTTAAAATTGGTGAACAGTCCTGTATTGAGCCAGATTATGATCAGGTAACTTGAATGGGTGACACGCAAGACAAACCTTATGGTCGATTAGTGTGAGGATTTACTGCGGATATGATAACCAAGAGTGCGAGATGGCACTCGATTTCGTGCACAAGGGACTAGCGAAATTTTCATGTTAGGGAGTCAGGAATCGGAATAATTCACCGTGATGAATAATTTGCGAAAAACACTGAAAGAACATAAAATTTAAATTCGTAAAGGGTTAGAGTAGATGAATGGAGGAATTTACTATCATAGAATATTATAAATAATAAAATAATAGTAATACTAAGAAACCCTCACACAGACCGTATAAAAAGTAAAATTTATGGTGAACTAGGCCTATATGAACCATTCGAAATAAACATTGAGGTAAGGCAAGATGGCGGTTCGCCTCCACTCCTCTTCAACTGCATCTTGCAATAAATATAAAGAATTTGGAACAGAAAATTAAAAGAAGACAAGCTGTCAATAATAATTCTGGCGAGAAGGAACAAGGTGTTGATGAAAGCTGTCTAGCAGATGTTTGTCAAAAAAGGAGGGCAGGGCGAGAAAGTCAAATATTTAGGAGAAATAATTCAGCAAAATGCATTGAAGAGCATATGACATAACTAGTAATATCTATAACAAAGACTTTTTCAAAAAATCTTAATACACAGCACCACACCTGAGTAGTTAAACCGGAACCTGTTTCGATTATATTCCTTAGCACTTGCATCATTAAATCGTTCTACTTCATACAAAGAGTTACGATAATCATCGTTTCATCAGTGCCTTGAATAATAATGTGTTACGGTAATGTGAAAATAATTTCAGCAGCATTTGTGTCCACATGTCACCTTGGAATAATACCTGAAGCGCCCTGTAAGAGTTTCTTGTTTCTCCGCATTATAAACTTATAAAACCAATTTAGTTTTGGACAATATGGACAGCGAACCAAAATATTTTTATTAGTTGGAAATTGAGTTTAATATCAGCCATGCCGGAAGCAATGTACTGTTTACTATAATTAGATTTTTTCCCCACAGTGTTTTTTTATTTAAATATAAATTGTTTGTCAATTATTACCAGATGTAATTTTATCCTATATTCAATATAAAAATCAATATTTGAGTAAATTAGCAATTTTAATTAACAGTAAAAATTTAATTTAATAATCCAGTAACAGAGGTAACGTTACATCAGTTTATAAGGAGAATAGTCTACTCGTTCCGCTAAGAACAACAGAAATTTAGAAATTAAGAAGTAATGATTAAAAATATCGTGTCGCATGAGACATAACAGAATCGATAGGATTGTTATATATGATGGTTGACAACAGGTTAACAAAACTGACCTTCAGATGTCTTTGAAACAAGAAATCAACAGAATCTGGATTCTGGTAGTTAAGAGAGATTTAGAAAGAAACAATACACTGATGAGCCAAAACATTGTGATCACTACCCACCGCGAGACAAAACGCCATCTGGTGACATTGCGGATACGTCATGCAAAAAGGTAAGTATATACGAGGTGGAGCAGAGGCTCATGGGGAGTCATTCTAGTGACGACACGTGTGGCAAATGGGTAAATCTATTGACTTTAATTTCTTTGATAAAGGGAAGACTGTGACGGCCTGGCGCCTGGGAACTGGCGTCTCGGAAACGGAGAACCTGGCTAGCTATTGTAGTGGGCATCTGTGCAAGATGGCTGAACAACGAGTAGCCGACAATGTGGTGGACGTCCACGCCTCATCGCAGAACGTGGAGGTCGGAGGCTTGCAGGGTAGGAGGTGATCTGTCTGTGTCAGCTGTGACTGTAGAGTACACTGCTGGTGTAGACACAAGTGTTTTGGAACACACCGTTCAGCGCACATTTTTGACCATGAGCCATCGCAGCAGACGGCCTGTTGACCTAATGACATCCTCAATTAAAATTGCAGTTGGCACGAGATCTTCAAGATTGGACTGTGGATCAATGAGAACATGTCGGTTGAATCGCTTTTCCTGTTACGGAAGGTTAATGGCATGTCTGGATGCGCCGTCTTGTAGGCGAAACATGCACGGCGCCACTCACACAGGCCAGTGGGGGCGGTATTATGCATTGCGAGACATTCACCTGGAATTCCATAGAACCTGAAATAACGATCGAAAGCACCATGACAGCTGGGTCTGCCTTCCACGACGGGAATGACATCTTCCAGCAGGTTAACTGTCTTAAGGCCAGGATCGCACTACAGTGGCTCGAGGGTCATCAGAGTGAACTCAGGTTGATGATTTGGCCAACAGAGTCACTCGATTTCAACCCGATACAACACATCTGCAAAGCAATCGGGCGCAAAGTACGCGCCCACGAACCACCGGCCCGTAATTTAGCGGAATTACGTGACCTGTGCGTAGACATCAGGTGGCAGATTGTCGCGTGGTAATGGCCGAGCGAAGTATTACCTACGACTTACCCAGCGTGCACGTAAGTTCGTCCAGCCTCCACGCCGTCAACTTTTGGTTCTTCCCGTTGGCGTCTGCAAGTACGGGGTGGAAAGCACTAAAGAAATCACTTTAACTACTGACTTGAGGTATTGTTGCAAATAACTTCAGAGATTTTATGAACAGGCATTTATTCTTGAATTCTTCGGAGAGATAAGTGAGTTGATATAGTTGAATGGTACATCTTAATATGCACAGGAGCGAAATGTGTTTCCTCACTATAGCCGAATGGCTGAATAAAATAGCGGGAGGGTTGGTACAAGCCTCGCCTCGTGAGCATACGAAGTGTGGAGATGGTGGTGTAATTTCTAACACTGCCTAAGTCATTGGTTTCATAAAAATTGGCAAGTTTACGGCGTGATCTTCAAAAGGAAACTGCGCAGAGGACGAGTACAGAACGCGTCTCTTTACTGTCGCTTCAGGGTGGGGTGACTGTATCTCATTGGCCAGTTCACATCACGCGGTGTGGATGCAAAGTTTAATTGGCCAGTTGGAGCGTCTTTCTAGAAGGTGCCAGAACATTTCGAACCTTGTTTCTCACAGTCAAAACTGCTTGTCTCTGTGGCCTTGCAGGAAGGGTTCAGATTCTGCAAACGCGCTCTCATGTTCCGCGTCCGCTCAGGCCTGTAGCTCACCGAGGCTGGCTTACACTCACTAGAATATTAACTACGAAATTATTGAAATATGCTACAAGATCCCTCTGAAAACTTAGCAAGGACCTATCAGGTCCATTCCACGTCGAATCGCTGCTGTATTGCCTTCCAAAGGTGGACCAACGCTATATTTAGCAGGTGTCATAATAATCAGTGATTAAGTGATGATGAAGTAACAGATAGAGAGATTTTTAACAAAAAAGTGTTAAAACAGGAAGGATTGCAAGGTAGGAAGGAAACGAAAACAAGGTGGGAAATGATTAAAGAGAGGAAAAAGTTCCGCTGTCAGATGACGGAGGGAAGAAGAAGGAACAACAAGGGACGGAGTACTGCATTGGGTCGCGATAGGCGGCTGGTGAAAAGTCCTCCATACAAGGCGCGACATCGGAAGTAAGTCCCATAAAAAATTTACGCAACAGTCATGATTCATTGCCACCAAATGATCTTTTGTTCACGTAATATAGAGAAGTTATTAAACAAATATTAAACAGGAGAGTCTAACCCGGGCTTAAAAAGGCGCATTAATGGTTTGCGTGCATGCATTTGATTGAAGGCGCCGTTGGTATTACCACATTGCGTAGAATGAAATGGTACTTTAGGCGGAGTTGGCCAACGACTATCTGAATATAATGTTGATTTAATCAAATAACGTTCCATTCTTTCAGCCTGATCGAAATCTACCGAAGAACAGTGTAATTCTTCGGACAGCGATGTTTTATTTTCAGGTCATTTCACAGAGGAAAGGTATTATGACAGCACGGTCTACCATAGTCTTGAAAGCAGGCACCCATTACTAATCAAAACAACCTCTTAAAGGTCTCTGATCAACAGAATGGGTAGTAATTTGACACAGAATGCGAAACTAGTATTGCAGGTAGATTGGTCCCCTTTCAGATTAAGCATTCCAATTTAATTCGTGTTAAAAGCTGCAGTCTGTGCGGAATATTGTTATCCGGGCGTTGGTGCTTCGCGCTGACCACTGCAGAGACGCTGCGTCTTATCAGCGCGTTATAAACAGCGCACGATAACCGCCCGCGCGCCTCGCAGCTAAATCAGCACCTTATCAGCGCCGCCGGTCGCCAGCGGGAGGCAGGGATTCGTTCAGTCGCTCAGTCAGCAGCAGTCAGTGTAACTATCAGCGCACTACAACGCAATTCGTGCCGAATCTCCCGGCTGGTTACACTCTTCAGCTCGTGTTAATTTCATTACCTGAATTAAAATGGCTTCTCCGGAGCTGTAAATCACATTTTTTTTTTTTTTTTTAAAAAAAAAAAAAAGAAAAAAAAAATTGACGTTAGTTGGCGATTAAGCATGCAATAATCTTTACTAAGAACAAAGGCAAGACTTGATGTAAGATTTGTTAACAAAAGTGCGAGGGAAATCTTGGCTATTATCTACCTGTAAGATTGTTAAAGCAACACATTAAGATGCTGCTACAGGTAGTAGTTTTAATACGGAGATTACTATAATATATGAGCATAATGGCCAAGTCACATGATTACTTTCTTTTATTTTAAATCAGCGACCCGTAGGACAGACACACTGTTTCAATAAGTGAAGTGAATACACACTACACGTAGACATGGCTGGGGACAAAATTTCATGATTTTGTTTTTCTGAAAATTTCTTTATCTTCGAGGTTGATCGATGACTCGTTTTTTGTTCTAGTTTAGCTCCTCAGCATGTGTTTTCTGTTCCACCTCATTTAGGACATGCAATGTGCCTCACAAAATAAGGTAAAAACTATTGGAGTGGATGATAAAGTGATTTGCTAGATAGAAGATTTTTTAAAAGGTAGAAAACAGAAAGTTAGGGTAGGAATTCCAGTATCAAAAGAAGTGGAAGTAAAAAATGGAGTGCCACAGGGTAGCGTTTTGGGACCAGTGGCATTCATTACTCTAATGAATAATTGTGTTTGTTGATTGTTTATTATCAAAAACTAGATTGTTTGCAGATGACATAATGCTTTATAAAAGAATCAAATCATTAGAGGTCTGTTGTAACGGGCTGGCCTTGTGGTTAGGTGACTGCGTAGGGCGTTTTGACCATTAACTGGGAATGTGGCATTATATGTAACTGACCTCACAGCGTTTATCTCCTCTTCTTATGTTCTTCTGGATACCGACTTGACTTCTTGCAAGCTAACTAATTAATTCAATCAGGATTGTCTGACACCACGTGTAGGTCACGACCATTTTACTGTAGGAATACTGTATACTCAAATGATCAACACGAAGTGCGATGAACGGTTTGATGGAATCAAGCTGCCGATACTACATTTGACCATGATGCCAAGAAGTAGAGTCCACACTTGTTCTACTGGATCGCTAGTCTGAGCGTAGAAGATATTAAGTGAAAGTCAGTCTACTAATACTGGATGGAACTTAAGATAGTTACGACGTCAGAGGCAGGGCGGCTATGATTTAAGCTAGCGGTTCGCTACCCGATGTTGCTCCTAAGCTCGCTGGTTTATTGGCTGTACAGGGCCCACTTCGGCTCTGTTTTGCGTCACAAAAAGGTATTGCTGACATGCTATTCAGCATTCCTGAACGGGGTAACGACTTTGCTTGCGTTTTGCGCCGCGTGACCGCAACTTTCCATTCTAACTTTGCCAATCTCTTATAATATCATTCTTAAATAATAATAAAGCACAAAATGACCTTCGCAATATCTCCCCCCTTTGAAAAAGATACGTCCCGTATCTTCAAATATAGGGACTCTGAGTATGAATATGAGTAAAATAAACCTTCTTTTCAGTAAAAATATCAATCTCCAAAATTACCGAAATAAAGCTGAAATAATGTTGTTAAATTATACTACTCACAGCAAGTGTAAGTGTGGATTCCACTTTCCCGGTTTACAAAGTTTCTGCAACAAAGTTAAATTTTAATTTAAATTCAAAATTCTTGCTTGTGCTGGTCGTTCCAAACCTGCAATTAAACAGAATCATTAGAGATTTGTATCTGAACGTTAAATACAATTTAAATCAAAATGAGGTGTCAGAAAAGTAAATACGAGGCGCGTCCAGACAGTAAGTTCCGTTTCAATTTATCTCCGCTGCAGCGCTGCGATTGTAGTTCCTCACATGCGCTGTAGACGATGTGTATCAAGGGGAAGAACGTGCGCCATTTGGAGATCGCTGTCAGTTACGTACGCTTTGTTGTGCTTGTTTGAAATGTCGGCGTTGATTGAAAATCCCGCCGCCTGTGAAATCAGGTCTGTGATTCGGTTTCTGAATGCGAGGAAAGTGAAACCAAGTGAAATTTATCGGCAAATTTGCGATGTTTACGGACCAAATGCGATGAGTGATTCGATGGTGAGAAGATGGGTCCGACAGTTCAATGGCGGGCGTAGTGATGTGCACGATGAAGAACGAAGTGGGCGTCCACCTTTGGTTACAGAAGAACTGGTTCACGCGATTGATGACAAGATCCAGGAAAACCGTAGGTTTATAATTAGTGCTCTCGCTATGGACTTCCCCCAAATTTCACGATCACTGATGCATGAAATTGTTAGCAAACAACTGAAATTCCGTAAACTTTGTTCACGTTGGGTACCAAAGATTCTCACTGAGCAACACAAAACACAACGGATGGATAGTGCACTTGAGTTTTTGACCTGTTATGCTGAAAGCGGCGAAGAATTTCTGAGACGGATAGTCACAGGAGATGAAATGTGGGTTTCTTACGACACCTCTGAGAGTAAGCGGCAATCAATGGAATGGAGGCACACTTTATCCCCACCAAAGGTTAAGCCGAAGCAAATCATGACACCTCGGAAAATGATGTGCACAGTGTTCTGGGACTTTTTTTTATTTTTTATTTACCCTTCATTTATACAGCCTAATATCTTAGTGACTAAATTAGGCCCTACGTATTAATTTTTACATTGTTGATTACATAGTGTTTTGTAAAAATTAGTTACATGCAAGGAATTTGGCATACAGTTCCGTTACACTTTGACTTACTGTCTAATTAATTCTATAATATTACATTTGGTCTTGCTTACAGTAATAACAATTACAGCTGCTATTGCAAATTTTAATGTTATATTGAATCACAAATATCGCTTATTGTTGTATAGTGCTAGTGGTTTTTATTGAAATATTCCAGTTATTCTTAGAGTATCCCATTATTCAGTTAGTTGTAGTTAATCTAGTTTGTACATATCTTTCTGTAATCTATTATTTAGTTAATTACTTTTTATGTACTACGTCTATTCTAATCTACCTTGAAACCTATACTACTCTATCAACACTAATCTACCCACCACTATCATCCCGGGATAGTCTGCCAGCCATGCCCCTCTGGATTTCCAGTGGGACAGGATCGACCGACACATCGGGACAAAACTTCCGGCTCCAGGAAGTTTCTGAAGAATACTGTTTACTCTTGTTCGTGAATAATTTTCTATGCCTGTATGTTTGGCCGTGTTCTGGGACTGGAAAGGCATCCTACTCATTGACTTCTTACCGCGTGGTCAAACAATCAAAGCAGATGCTTATTGCGAGACACTTCGGAAATTGCGCCGTGCAATTCAGAATAAGCGCCGGGGACTGCTGTCAAAAGGTATTGTTTTGCTTCACGACAACGCACGACCACACACTGCAAACGTGACGAAAAACCTCGTACAGGGATTTGGCTGGGACGTGTTTCACCATCCTCCGTACAGCCCTGACCTCGCTCCTAGCGACTTTCATCTGTTCTTAAATCTCATGTCTTTCCTTGGCGGTCATCACTTCACCAATGACGACGAGCTGAAAGAAACTGTTTCCAACTGGTTGAAGACACAGGCGGCAGATTTCTATGAAGAAGGTATACAAAACCTGGTGCCACGCTATGACAAATGCCTGCAAAATTTCGGCAGTTATGTGGAAAAGTAGTTTAATAGTTGTAGAATTTTTTGCAATAAAAATGTCTTCTGTATCTGTGTACAATTTCATTTTATTACCAAACGGAACTTACTTTCTGGACGCGCCTCGTATAAAATCATTATGAATTTGCTATCGGTTCATTTTATGTGGTAACGCTTCCATTAAATATTTGATAAATTTTTATCTTTGCATGTGACATGAAACATAAAGTAAAAACGTTTCTAACTGATGAAAGAATCTATGAATGGTACGAACTGAGTGTGAAATTAAAATACTTATAAGAACCTTTTGAACAAGTGATGAGCTAAGTCATTTCCAAATATACTTATATAGGAACTGAAACTAAACAATTAAGAAATTTTGAATAATAAGCTCATTAATGTTAAAGCTCTTTTACTGAAATATGAATTTATCAATTACTTCACTTTGCAGATAGATTCCTAGTCTGATCCCTTGGATTATCTGTCGTAACAATACAATTAGTACTTGTAACACTTAACCAACTCACAATTCCTTCTGAGAATTTACTATTTCACACAATCTTACTAGTGTGTATTAATGCAATTAAATCTCTAGTTGCATAATAGGCTAATTCCTCAAAGGGAAGAAAAATTCTGAATCAAAACATCCCACATAAGAAAATAAAAGTAATAAATGAATAAATTAATGAAATTTGTCTTGAAAATTAATAGGCTTCTGATAAATAAAAGAAGAGATTAATTGAAATACAGTGTACTCATTCGTTACAAGGTCGTGTCGGCACAGGTCCAGTCACTGGATGCGCTGTCAGCTACTGTCAATACGGTGTTGCGTTGCACAGGTATCTGTTGAGGTTGCCGGCGCCGTGCTCGATCGCTATCAAGCTGCAAAATCGTAATATGGAAGCAGTAACAAGTTGTTGTATTTTTTATATGATTTTAGACAGATATCTTGTAAGCATGGAATTCTGTCCATTGATAACAACTTTCAAGACAAAAATGAATATGAATTAATATCAGTACAAAATCAATGTGATGTACAACGATTTTGCAACTGAATTAAATAAGTATCGTGCCGTTGGATAGGAAAATTGCAATAACATTTCTCTGAAATTAGTTTGAATTAAACAAGAATACTTTGTTTCAATTTTAAAATTACTTCCAAGTTTTCATAAATTGCTAGCTCTGCAGTTGGCAAGTTACTGAAATGGTATAGCTAAAATAAGAAGATTGTTAGATTTACAAAAATAACGAAATGAACTATAGAAATGAAATCACACGTAACTGATTTATTTTTTAACTGCCAAGTCAACATAACAGTATATCTCTCTTTTTTTGTTTTGTTATTTCCCTTACTGTTCAAATGACTTCCCATCTAATTTAGAAAATCAATAGCGTAAAATGATATGAAAATTAACACAAGTTGAACATCCTTTTACTATTCATACTTAAGATTGCATATGGCATACTGTAGCATAACAACAGCAAAGGTAAGTGAGCTTTGTAAATGTTTCTATCTACAAAGATAATTATGTTCTATGAAGTCGTGATAAAATAGTTGAACGTTGTTGGTTCTTGTTAGATATGAAAGTTACGACTTCGATTAGAATAAAATGAATAATTCTCTTCCACCGATTCTGCAGTCTACAGCAAAAGAAGTCTAGTGTCAGAATAATTGTTGGTTGGTGACCCTGTTTTTATGATGGAAGTGAAAGAATAAATCTAGTGCTTTAACCTGAACTGTGGATGCAAATACTGTTAATAACTTACAATACGATGTAATTCACCAAACTGCTTTGAAAGTAAATATTGCAATACACTATAACATGGATGTGGTTTTGACAAAGTAATCAGGTTTGTACTGAGTGGGTTGGTTCTGGGTTGGATGTGAGTTTTTTTTCTTCCATCAACATGTGGAATTGACCGTAGGCTTCTGAATTAAACGTTAAGTTAAAAAAATGATTAGGTTTACACTAGGTAAGTTGATACTGGGGTTAGAAGTTAAGTTTTTTCTCCCAGAAACGTGTGGATTGGGTGGTAAGCTTCTGAATTCGTATATCGTCGCTAGGAAAGCTTCACCACTTCTTTCCCTACAGACTGAATTTGTGTTTTGCCTTTCTAACTAGACTTTAGGGTTTACAACGGAATGTTGCCGTGAAAAGTCATAGTTCGCCAATTTTCCAACACTGTTTGGAGTATTTTTACATCACCCAATTTCAAATAAAGATGGTGCTTCCAATATTTCTGACATGTGTCACAGAGTTTTGACACTTAAAGTGAGTACGTATTTTTACTGTAGACAGATGAAAGACATGCCACTGAGGCTATATTTATCTGACTAAAACACCAAACTGCAAAATATTCATAATACTCCCAACATCTTTTTTATTTCCCAAAATCCTGAAAGTCGATTCCCTTCTCAATATCACTGTAACGCTTCCTTAATATACTTTCACTGACTGGAATAACAGAATACTCTTTTAACTGAAAACAAAACTTATTGAAAGATTTTGGCACCACAGTCCATAATCCGAAAAATTCCTTTGGTGAACTGGTTTACATAATCCTATTTCTTACCTATATTTTAATATACAATAAACTCTAAAATATACTTAAAGTACTTGAATACCCCATACTTCGTGTGTAGTAAATTTTGCACTGATTAAAATAATCCCGAGAAATTTGGATTCGTCTTCCATATGGTTAATAACAAACAATTACATACCGTTTCACCTATTATCATGCTAATTCCAATTTTCCAACTGATTTGGAAGGCATTTATACTACTGAGTGGCAAATAGCAAGGGGACATGATGTCTTCGCTCGTTTTGTGATTATAGGGCGTCCCCGCTAATCTGAGCAAACGTATCCCAAACAACTACCCAAGCGTTCCCTCCTGCGCGATCTGACGTAGCGTTCCTACTCCGCCCATCTGACTGTAATCTGACCAAGAATTGCAAAATAACTCCCAGCAAATATTATAAAAGTTTTGTACAGTTACTGGGATGAAATAATTCCAATTAGATCACGTAAATGCAAACAACTGGCTAAACAGTATAAAACAGTGTTCGACGCTATCCTTCATCTTATTTATAATAAATCCTTCTCCCTTTCGCTCTTTATATTTTCAAATATCCTCGTATCCGAATTTCTGTTCACCTTAAACTCTCAACTTTAAACCCAATTTTTCCGCAACTCCGCAAATAGACCATATTGACCGACATCAACTGATTGATATGGCTCATGTCCTTATTTACTATATTCTGTCTCTCACTACTCACTATTCTTAAATCTCATTAATCGTCATATCATCGTAGTTACTTTATTTCTTCATAATTTTTATTCCCCATAAAATGTTGCAACATAAATCTCTATCAGACAAAAGGTAGACTGAGAAACAGCCTTCAGTCACTACAATACAACTTTTATTGTATTAAACAATGCATTTCGGACCTTGTGGATCCATGTTCAGATGTCTATGGTATTTACATTTCGTTTTAAATTTTCCTTAAGCGACATTCGTGCCTAGTAAAGTTTTTTCCTGCGCTGAAAAATGATTTCAAGTATGTTTTATTATGAGAGTAAGTTTTATTATGAGGGAAAAGACTAAATATGAAAACATTGTGGAAAACTTACCAGTATTGACGAGATGCTGAATAATTAGCTTCATATACATATTTACTGCGGAGCACTGTACTAGACAGGATGTCGTGTAAGGTGCACATGTTTATATAAACAGAACAAAACAGTTTTAAGATGATGTGTATTAAATTTATTCAATGACGAAAATTATTATTCGTTGTCAGAGTATATCGTGTTGGTAATCTTTTCTTGTCTCTAGTATTTAAATTTAAACTGGAAATAAATCTTTAAAAATATTAAAGTAATAGAGGCTAACAAAAGTCTACTTGTTCATTTAATTATGTTCTGTACTTTTTATCTCGTGAAGGCATATTTCTAACTGTTCTAACGGATCAATTTTCTTGGTATTGGACTGAATATGTAGTACTGTTCAATTATGTTGAATGTCGTTAATAACATGTTTTGTGTCGTACATGTGTTCTGCAATGGCTGATTTTTCAAAGTGGTTTAATCTAAAAGCGTTCATGTGTTCTTTGAAACAGGACTGAAAACTTCTGTCAGTTTTACCGATGTAATATGCTGTACAGTCTAGGCATGATATTTTGTATACTCCACCGTTCTAGATTTTCTGTTTGTTTTTATGTCGTGTTCTAATAGGTGACCTAGCTTATTATTAGTGGAGAATGCTATTGCTACGTTGGTTTTCCTAAATAAGTTAGTAATTTTTTGTGATTTGGGACCTAAATATGGAATGTTGATATATATTTTCTTCTCTTTACCTGAATTATACAGTGTTATTGTATTGTTATTTTTCCGTATTTTAGTGGATAATTTGAATTAATTTGGGTGTGTAGCCATTGTTCACTGTTATGGTTTTTATTGTCTCTATTTCTTGTTTGAGGATGTTTTTCTCTAGGTTCAATGAAAGTGCTCTGTGTAGCATTGCCCTGAAAGCTGCATGTTTGTGTGTGAGGGGATGGAATGATGAACTGTCTATAGTTGTGTCTGTGTTTTTTCTGTATATGTTGAATGTGTGTTTTTGTTGTATGTTAGTGATTCTGAGATCTAGAAAATTTATGCTATGGTTCTCTTCATTTTCAACTTTGAACTTTAGGTTTTTGTGAAGGGAGTTGAAGAGCCCAAGTAGTTATTCAACTTCTTCTTTTGTGCCAATCAATAATAGCAATGTGTCTTCTACATACCTCCAGTAATATACAATTTTATCTTTAAGTTTACTGTTACCTTTAAAAAACTTATTTTCTAAGTGGTTGAGAAAAACATCTGCCAAGAAATATGCTACTGCCCATAGCCAGTCCTTCTTTTTGCTGGTATACTTTCTTATTAAAGGTGAAATAATTATGTGATAGTATAAGTTTTAATATGTCATTAATTTCTAATATATCTTGAATTACTATTTTCTTATGTTTTAATAAATTATTTATAATTATTTCTATTGTCTCTTCTACTGGTACATTAGTAAACATATTAGTTACATCAAAGGAGGCTAGCCTAGCATTCATAGGAATTTCTGTATTTTCAATTTTAGTAGCTAAATCATTTGTGTTCTTTACTGAGTTAGTATTCCCGTTTTCCCATGCCGTGTCGCGTTGGTGATGGAATCATTACGAATAGATACTGCAGGTATCATTAAGCAATTAGAGCTCATGAAGTGGGCAAAAGCACCGGGGCCGGATGGAATTCCAGTAAGAGTATTTTGAGAGTATACGGCGGAAATCGGGCTATTTCTGTCTGATATATTCAGTAAATCATTAGGAGAGCGAAAAGTATCTTCAGATTGGAAAATCGCGCAAGTAACTCCAATTTTCAAGAAAGTTGATCGAAGTGATCCTCGAATATATCGTCCCATATCTATAACATCTGTTTGTAGTAGAGTTATGGAGCATATTACATGCTCGAACATTGTGAATTTTCTAGATGAAAATAATTTGCTTACAACAAATCAACACGGATTTCGGAAGGAAAGATCATGTGAAACACAGTTGGCCCTATTTACACACGACGTAATGAAAGTTATTGATGCAGGTTCACAAGTAGATACAATTTTTTAGATTTTCAGAAAGCCTTTGACTCTGTGCCACATAACTGCCTTTAAGAGAGAGCCAGAGCATGATATGTCGCAGACATAGGCTGCATGTCGTCCTTAGCACCAGGGGTCCTATTGCTAATGTCTAAATCTATATTTTGATATGAACCTAGATGTTTTGGTCATGAGCTAAGTATTAGAAATCCTGGTTTCGGTAGTTTGCTTGTTGTTAATTGAAAGACTAATACCTACTTAAATCTAAAGGAGTTTTTTTTTTTTAAGTTCCTAACGGTAGTAATTCCTATTCCTATACCTATTCCTACTTATTACTAATGATGGTGTGGTAGTTATGGTGTTTGCTTACTAGGGTCCTATTTACATGATGAGGGGGCCTATTTACAGTTATTGGAGGTGGGGAGGGCAGGGGGTCAAAAGGGAAATTGTCTGTTAATTGTCTGTTTGGGATGTTTTGGTGGGAGGTCTTCTATTTGATCATTTCCTATTGCTGCAATTTCAGGGTGTGGTGAATTTTCGCAACGGAAGTAGAATTTATCCGAAGCTAGTTTGATAATTTCTGTTAGAGGGGCAAAGTGGAGGTCCTGACGGATTCTCCAATTTGGTAGATATCGGGGTGCACTGACAATCGCACGCAGGGCTCTTTTCTCCAGTGCCTGCAGCTTTTTGATGTGGCAGTCGGCAGCCATGCTCCATAATTCTGAGCCATATAGGAATGTCGTTTGTACAATCGCACGATAGATGATTAGTTTGGTTTCTGTTCTTATACCGTCACCTCTCAGGATTGGGTAGAGATTGGTAAGTTTTGCTTTCGCTTTTTTCTTTGTTTCATCTATGTGGGACCTCCACGTCAGCTGTTTGTCTAATCACAGCCTAAGTTACTTAATTTCTTTTTGCCATTCGATGTCTCTTCCCTCCGTGTGCAATTTGAATCTTGGTAGCTTTAACTTCCTAGTGAATATGATGGCTTGGCTTTTTGTGGCATTTACTTTGATTTTCCATAAATTGCACCATTGGGTGAGTGCTTCCGTGCAGCATACCCTAGGTTTCTATGGCTGGTGTAAAGTGCCGTGTCATCAGCATATAGACGGACATTACTGCCCGCCATATGCGGCAAATCATTGATGTATATGCAGTATAAGATAGGTGCTAAGACGCTACCCTGCGGCACTCTAGCTTCGATTTGCCTTACTGTACTTGTCTCATCTTCGTATTTAATGTAAAATTTTCTATTTTCCAGATAAGAATTGATAGTGTGTATTATGTAATCGGGAAATTTGTATTTATGTAGTTTGTAGATAAGTCCTTCGTGGCACACTTTGTCGAAGGCTTTCTCTATATCTAAGAATATAGCTGCTGTGCTGTTTCCCGCCTGCTTTTCTGAGCAGATGTACTCCACTAGCCTGGCACACTGTTGTACAGTTGAGTGATCTTTCCTAAAACCGAACTGTTGGCCAATGATTATGTTATTTCTAACAAGGTGAGTGGTAAGACGGGCAAGAATGATTCTCTCGAACACTTTGGCAATGATTGGTAACAGAGATATCGGTCTATAATTTTGTGGGAATGTCTTATCTTTTCTGGTTTAGGAATTGCCACTACCTTGGCAGTCTTCCAACCACCAGGAAAGTAACTGAGTCTTAGACATGCATTGAAAATTATTTCGAGTCGTCTGATGGCTTGTGGAGGCAGGTTTTTGATTTGTAGGGGAGTCAGTGAGTCACTTCCGCAAGCCTTTTTTGATTTCAACCTGCGGATAATAGACTCAATCTCCCCTGTGTTTGTTAATTGCGCTTGAATCCGCGGCTCTGTCGCAAGTATGTGGTCGACTTCACGAATAACCCGCTCCTCGTGGTCGTCGCTCTCATCGTCATCTGAGATGTTGATTTGAAACTGATCTTCGAGTGTGTCAGCCAGTGCTTGTGCCTTGCCCTCAGGATCGTACACAAGCCCTTGCCTGCCGTGAAGCGATCTTATGGATTCCTTGGTGTTACTTATAGCTTTTGTTAGAGCCCACATCTTGCGACTGTTGTTCTGCACTTCAGCTAATTTTTGTTCCCATGTTTCACTTCTGTGTATTCTTAGATTTTCTTTAATTTCGTCCGCTAGATGGTTGACCATTCTCCTGTCTGCTGGGTCACGCCATCGCTGCCATCTTTTCCGAGTTTGATTTTTTTAGTTTTATCAGGCTGACAATGTGAGCAGGTGTGTCAGTGCGCCTCTGCGGTAATTCCTGTTTAGTAGTGACATTCTTTGCGCATACTTTCAGAACATTTGCGAAATTTGTTACAGCCTTGTCTATTTCGTTAGTGGAGTTAAGTTCAATGGCCTCGGAAAAGTACAACCGCCTTTTAGCGAAGCTTCGAGCGTCCTGTATATCGGATCAGCTTTGTGAATGGATCAAGGATTTTCTAACTGGTCGGTCGCAGTAAGTCGTCGCTGAAGGAGAAAGTTCTTCTAATCTATAAGGTTACATCGGGTGTACCTCAAGGAAGTGTAATAGGACCACTTTTTTTTCTCAATTTTTATAAACTATCTCGGAGACAAAGTGAAAAGCCTTTTTAGATTGTTTGCTGATGATGTGGTTATTTATAGGGAAGTAAGGAATTTGGCCGATTGCTTAGAAATTCAGCGTGATCTGGATATTATTTTGGCATGGTGTGCTGAGTGGCAACTCACGTTAAATTGCAAAAAGTACAAGACAATGACCATAAATAACAAAAGAATCCAATTGTTCAGAAATACGAGTAAAACAATTCAGTTATTGATATGGTCGATTCTATGAAATATTTGGGAGTAACAGTAAAAAGGAACATGAAATGGGACTTACACATTAATTTTTTAGTAGGTAGAGCAAATTCTAGGCTGCGATTCATAGGTCGAATCTTGAAAAATTGTAATGAACAAACAAAGGAGATAGCATACAAATCTCTTGTGCGTCCACATTTGGACTATTGTTGTGCCATCTGGGATCCGTTTGGTAAGGGGTTGATCGAAAGTATAGAGAGTACAGAGAAGAGCTGCTCGATTCGTGACCGCTTGCTACAGTCCTTATGAAAGCGTCACAGAACTGACTAGGTTGGGAGTCTCTGGTAGATAGACGACACACGTTTCGTTTAAACTTATTGGTAAATTTGTGAAACTTGTGTACTCCACTTTCACTTACGAGTGTAGTCAAATACTCGTCCACCAACCTATTTGAGCCGGAATGACAGGAAAAATAAAATTATAGAAATAAGTTGCTGCACTGATTCTTATATGAATTCTTTTTTCCGTCGTACCATTAGGGATTGGAATGCACAACAAAGAGATTATATTTGGTGCTGAAAACTCTCTGCCACCCACAATTTTGTAAATTGCAGAGTATATATGTAAATGTAGATGAGTTTGATGTCTCAGAGGTGTAATACTGCTTCAGAATTTTATACAGCAACTGAGAAAATTTGGGAGCAGGTGTGTTGTTGGAATTAACAATAGGTCTTTTTGGGATGTTAGGTGTATGTATTTTTGTTTTGCTCTCAATCTAGGTGCAGTGGGGTTCATGATAATACACGATCTTGTTTGTTGTTCAGTTAATAAAAAGTTGCAGCTGTTGACTATTTTTCTGATTTTGTTCTGGACTTTTACTGTTGGGTCTGTCTTCAGTTCAATTATGTTGTTTTCTGAAAAGAAATTGGTTACTTTAGTGATATAGTCATCTTTGTACATAATTACTATAGCGTTTCCCTTGTCAGCTTTAACAGTGATGGCATTTTTGTGATTTAGTTTCTTGTTTATAGTATCAACAAGTTTTGGTTCTATCTGCATTGTTTTGGGGGTTTGTGGTTTTTCTCATTCTGCATAATTTTGTTTATGTTGTATGCCAGTACAGTCTGTTCAGTGTTATTTAAGTTAGCTATGTCTGCTGCTTTCTTGGTTTGTACAATGAGGTTTCTTAAAATATAGTTATTTAATTTGGGCTTTATGTTATGTTTTAGACCCTTTGTAAGCAGTTGTTTTTCTTTTTCAGTAAAGGGAATGTCAGTTTGATTAATGACTGTCTCATGAAAGTGTGGTAAATTGTGTTTGTTTGGGCTTGCTGAGATTTCTGTTGTATGGATTCTAACTTTTTTTGGTGCTTGTCTGAGATTACATTTTGTATATTCTCTGTAATATTTGTTATATATTCTTTAACATATTCTAGTTGCAGTGGATGTAATGTATTAGCTAATTCTAAGTATGAATAATAACAACATTTATAAATTTCATCTTTCTTCTTGTAGAGCATTTTTATATCCGCATTTATCCACAGTTTTTCACACTTATTTTTTGTAAATTGTGCTGCTGGGGAACTGTTTTTTTTATCTTCGGAAGTAATTAGGTTTAAGACCTAGAGATTGGCATTCTTTGCTGAATTTTTGTGCGCGATCAGTTTCACTAGTTTTACTTTATAGTTTCTGTATGTATATATTGTTTTAAGTGCTTGGCTGGGCGAATTTAACTTAATTTTATCCATAATTCTCTATATTGAAGTGACTGTATTAATCAGACAAAACGTAGAATGAGAAACAGCCTTCAGTCAGTAGAATACAACTTTTATTTTATTACTCAATGCATTTCGGACCCTGTGGATCCATCTTCAGGTTACTATGGTATTTACATTTGGTTTTAAATTTTCCTTAAGCGAGATTCGTGCCTAGTAAAGTTTTTACCTGCACTGAAAAATTATTCCACAATGTTTTCATATTTAGTCTTTTCTCTCATAATAAAACGTGTTCACGACACTTACTTGAAATCATTTGAAAATCGGTGAATAAGAACATTTAAGAATTTACGGCATCAATATACGTTACTAACAATGCCCCACTCTCTGAAAAAGATTAATGTGCGTCGTAGCCCAGCAATGAACATTGCCGCTGGTTTAACTACCACCTCAAATATATAACAAGTAACTTCAAAACTAACCATAGGAACAAAGAAAAATTTAAGCCTTTGGTTTAACTTGCTTGCCTCTGTCTAGTATAAAAATATCAGATTTATAGCTTCATTCGAAGCAAAGTAATTAAGCCGCAAATATGTGTAAAAATATCAGATTTATAGCTTCATTCGAAGCGAAGTAATTAAACCGCAAATACGTGCCAGGATTTTTCATGTTTGGGATTGTAATTAAGTAAATACGGGGAAAAACTCCAATATCAGATTTTTCTTATGATTTAGGGATAAAACCATATATGAGTACCAAATTACTTGTTTCTAGGGTCACTGGAAGTACAGTGGATTTTTGGTGTCGGGGTGTAGTGCTGAAATAAAATTTTAAATTAAAATAATTTACAAAGTAAAAAAAGGAAAGAAGTAAAATTTAACACATTAGTTAAACACAGAAAGCTCACTCCACAGTGAAAATCTGAGGTGTATAAAGTAATTAGGGTAGAAAGCGATTTCACGTTAGGGGTAGGTAAGGGGGTAGGTAAACGGAAATTTACGAGTTTGAGACATTTCTTATAATATGTGGGTAAAATGCTATCTGTGTACCAAATTTCAGCTTTCTACGGATTCGAAAAGTGCCTTAGAGTTTTGATGATCACCAGGCAGTCAGTCAGTGAGAGTGTTACAAAATCGCTGAAGTTTGCATCCTAATAACATCCAAACTAAGAACAGTAACAAAATAAAATTTAGTAAGTTTGCTAAGATTGTTGATATCTATGCAACAGAAATTTGAGACATGTAGCATGAATACGACGGAAGAAATTGAGGTTCAAAAATTGTCCGAATCGCTTCGAGAAAAGGGTAGGCACAGGGCCGCATTTAAGCATAGGCTACATAGCACCACAAGGGGAGACCCGCACCACAAAGATTAGGCCCGCTCCACAACCCTGGATCTCCGCCTGGGCCAGTAGTAGGGCCGAATAATGCGTTTGAAAATGAGAATCACTTCTGGAAACGCGTCACGCACAGCGTAAATTAAAACATCAGCAAAAGTAACTAGGTTACAGTATAACTATTTGCTTACCCGTCAATTGAAAACTGGTACAGACTTTCATAAATCCATTTATTATTGATAAAGCAAAGATAAGTATTTACTGTAAATAAAAAGAATGTGACTTTACAAAAAAGAAAAAGAAATAGGCCTTAATAATTCAAATAACGATTTTACCATAAAAATAATGTGCCTTTCCGAGAATGGAAAGCATTTAAATTACAAATGAAAATCACTCAATATAGTCCGCCGTCTCAACTTTTAGAAATTGTTATGGGCTTTAGGCGTCTTTAATGACTGGGCACGATTGATGTCAGGCGATAGTTCGGTAGAGCGGCATGGGGGGAGGGGGGGGGGTCGGGTGTTAGGAGGCTAGTTCGAGAAAACACACACTGAATAAGTTCTGGGAGTAGTAATGTTTTACCGTTCTTAGCGGCGGTCCACAGTTACAGCAAGTTCAGCAGAAGTCTACGCTCTAAAGCGTCGACTAACATAGATGATACCAACAGAGGTTGGTATCTATAGAAAGCAAAGCGCACTCTAAGGTAAACTGCTTACGAATATTTCGTTGCTTGCTTCCTTCCTACCATTGCGGTCCCTGATAACTATACCTATATTGATGTGATGGTACCTGCACCGTTACAGTACCCACGCCGAAACTTCACAGCACTGCTAACTTGTCAGATCAAACGAACTGGCGCACACGCGTCTCGTAGGTCCCTTCTTGGGTTGCCTCGCGCTGATGAGACGCCGCGCCCTGTGCTGGGCCTCACGAGCCCTTACCGACTCGCTCGTCTGAACACGCGCATTGGCACGCGTGTCTCCTCCTTAGGTCGTTGCGTCGCCTCGACGATTCCAGAAGCAAGACCATGTTTCATGCGCCGGTCCATGTACCTCCGGGAGCCACCAAGTCCCCGCGAATTGAGTGGTGACTTTTTCCCGCAAAGCCATTTGATATTCCAGCCATGCTGCCAGAAATTATGAACCAAATAGTATATGCTATAAACTAATACTGTATTGGCCAGCAGAGTCTCTCTTCCCCTTCCATTCGCATGCTTTAAGTCTTCGAGTATTGAGATTGGGTATGTACGTCGAGCGGTTCTGGCGACATTCGGAGTATTTTCGTGTGGTGTTGCAGCGTCTCTGCGGTTTGGAATAGGACGCCCGCTGGTTTGAGTGTCTGTTGTTGTCGGTCGGAACAATGCCAGCGACCCCCGACTTAGTGCCACGCTCTTTCGTTCTTAGGCAGGTACTCACATTCTCGTTTACCACTTTTAACGCGAAAATTAATTCGTACTCTGGCTATTCAGTTCCTACCATTACGGTCCCTGATAACTATACCTATATTAAATCGATGTGATGGTACCTGCACCGTTACTGTACCCACGCCGTAACTTCACAGCACTGCACACCCGTCTCGTAGGTGTGCTGATGAGACGCCGCGCCCTGTGCTGGGCTCCCGAGCCCTTACCGACTCGCTCGTCTGAACACGCGCACTGTACGCGTGTCACCTCCTTTATCCTATCTTCTCGTGCGTGGGAGACGGGAGCAGGGCGCAGGCAGTACATCAAACTGCAGCGAAGGCAGACGGTAAGGAATCAGGCTCTGCTGCAAACGACAACAACGGAAGTCAGGTCTCGATTAGGTTCAGGCAGATAAAAGCCTAAATAACGGTCTCATGGTAAATCATTCCAGTTTCAGCACTTGTAAAATCAGTGTGCTATTCACGTTGTTTCTTGAATTTATTTTACTAATTTGTTAAATGCATTCTAAATATAGCAATATTTAATATTACCTTTACGCGCGACTTGGTACGAGTGGACTTAGAATATTAATGCTGGAATTGCATATAGAAAGCTCTAAGTTACGTAAAAGATGTTCCAAAAATAAAGAGTCGGGATAATACGACGGGAAAGGCATCACTGTACCAATCCACCATCGAACCTGTTTCAAGAAGAGAATCAGTTTAAAAATAGCAAAAACAAATGTGGGCAAGTTAATTATCAAAATTGCATGATAAAAAATTATTTGTCACGAAAAACGTATCATGAGTCCTTAAAAATGATATGAATATTTTCCTTGTCAAATTTCCTCAATATTGGTACTACTGTTTAGTCGTTAAAACGGAACAAACAGACGGAGAGACAGAGTTATTTTCGCGTTTATAATACTATAAGTGTAGATCATATACAAACTGCTTGCGAGAGAAACAAAGCCTGAACGACTGAGATAGCGTAAAAAATCAAATCCGTATGGTAGTATAGGCCAGGAGATCTCGAAGGATTGTTCGGTTCCTACGTGACAGAGTTTCGGTCTGCCACACATTCCGCCTCTGTCATGGGGGACCTACATTTTAACGTGGAATCAGAGCAGCGGAGCGTCCAGGTATGGCTCATAAGATGAAAAACAACTTCATAATTCTAGACCTCACCGTGGTTTGAACTCGGGCTCGGACGCAGAAATTCTTTCTGAAAGCAAGCGCTTTAAATTCAAACCTCGTCCGGCCATCTAGAATTCGGGTCTTCATGGTTACACGAAATCTCTAGAGGCTAATGTCCGGGTAGTCCCTTCAAAAAGGGCATCACCGAATTCCTCGCTTTTGGTTGTCCCCAATACTATCAAGTCGTGATCCGTTAGCGCTGTGATTTTCTAGCTCGGGGACGTAACATTCGACGCCCGTATCGCATCGTGAGACCTAATGTACTTCAGCGAGCGCGGTGAGCCTACCTGTGCGCCCACACACACACGCACGGCGTAATTGGTGGCCAACTCAATTCCGAGGCAGCCAACAGATTCGCAATTTTGCTCGCGGCCGAGCAAATCCCTCGCCCCACTCAGTATCCCGCCAATGGCTTTGCGCGCTACAGCCTCATGCATATTAAATTTATATTGTCAATTTGTGTATGCAGATTACGGACGTAATAACATATTTATACGGCTTCTTCGACCATCCGCCCTGTTGCCTGGCCCCCCTGACGGCCGAAACGTCTCGGCTAATAGCTGTCGGTGTGACGGCGTGTGGCTAGCGGTCGCCTGATTGCAGTTGTAGCTATTCTAAGGAGCAATTTCGATGTTTCTGAGTACTCCGAACTCTTCTCTGCCCGGGTCAGCTGGCTCCAGGGGATGGGGACGCTAAGCTCGGCGGCGGGAGCAGTGGGACTGAACACTCGTCCCCACCCGCGTCTGCCGCGCACCTGTGGCTTGTGTCAGCTCGCCGCCTCTCCACGCGTCGTGAACATTCCGCCTTTCCTCCTCGTCTTGCAGTCTATCGTACCCTGTGGAGCTTCGTCCAATTCGCTTATTCTGTTGGTACTTCTCATATTGTTTAATCCCATCTCCCCTTTCTAAAAGCATAGAACAATGTAAAAGAATACATTTTTCCACGTGCTTTACCTTCTTCTTCCTGAGTTCACTGTCTAAGGACTTCTTCTTGAGAAACAATTTTCAACTATTTTCATTCTTCTTATTTCTGCTTTGCGCGTCGTTATCTCGGTGTAGTCTCCCTTCGGATATCGCAACATTGACGTCGTCTACTTTTCTTATTGACTCATTTATTTCGACTCTAAGGCCTTTCGGACCTCTACCACGGTTTCGTTTTCTTCTTCTTCTTTTTTTTTTTTAAGGTTTCTAATTTCGCTGTTAAGAATCTATATCTCGGCAGAAAGAGCATTAAAACTGATTTTGCCGGATATCTAGTGAATCGTTTCATAGTAAATGCGGTCCTTTCGCAGGTTGTTAGGTCTGAAATGACGGATCTGGCAGCTCACCGAACGTTTGCTTTGTTCGTACAGGATGCTCCGCGGTTCACAGTACACGTTGCAAAGGCTGCTTGATTACATTAGTTAACTAGCAGAGTTCCCGGCGTTACCCGCTATGACCTAGGTCAATTTGCACTCACAGTAAATTTTGAACTTCATAACAGAGGACAGTTTTCTGAACTTTTGAATCAAATTTCATGTCATTCGCTTCATTTTCTATACGTATTTAAATGGCTAACCCCCGATGTAGCAGAAAAGACATGGAATTGGGGATCATTTATTCCTACAATATTTATAGCCATTCTTTCAGGAACATGTGAACCAATAACCACAGAGATTCGCGCAGCACTAGAAACAATGATTTTTTTTCAGGAAATGTGGTAAAGACAGAATCGTTCAACAATAAATTATAAAAATACCGGAAATGCCAACACTAAATGTTTTAAACAGTTCACTTTCATGATCAAACCCATCTGATGTGCATTACGTACTATTAACGGTGAATTAAATTTCATTCCCAAACATCAGAGATTATAGCCGTACGGCCTGAGATCGTAGTTCAAGAAGCAACGAAATTCTCGGGAGATTCTACACTAAAGGTTTTAAGCAGTTTGCTTTGAAATTATTAAAATTGAATCATTTCATTAACGTTATATTTACAAGAAAGAACAACACTATGTTTGTAGCGACGAGGCAGCGACAGGAATTTTGGCAGCAAGTAGAGAGCGAGAACAAGAGGCCGGGGTGGGTCATTGTCCCGCGCCAGCTTAGTGTCTGACACAGCAGAGGATCCTTCTGCGTATCTCCTGGACGCAGCTGTTGTATGCCAACGTGGGTCGGCATATTTAGCCAACTAACACTTATGTGAAGTGAATCGAAAGACGATTTTTTTTTTCCCCTGCCCACGGACGGCGAGCTGCAAGGCATCTGGAGGCAGAGGGGAAGTCGCGGCTGTGACTGTGGCCTGACGCGGCGAGTGCGCTCGACCTACGGCGGGGTGTACAACGCGAGTACGAGTGAGGTACTCGCGTACTGGTACAGCGCGGGGCTCAGAGGAGGTCTGAGAGGCGGGGGAGACCCGCCAAACCGCGACTACTAGTGCGGTCATTGGAAAAGTGCGTGTCAGTGGTTGGAGGTAAAGTTACCATCTTGTATAGGTGGATGTTGAATGGAGGAACACGTGCTGCTAAGTGACCAGAGACAAAATCAGGGTAAATATCCTATTAAAAAAACAAAACTCAGCATTGCACTTTGATCTCTAGTGAAGCGAACACGCTCTGTAAAGATAAAGAGATTCTAAATGTTCGAATATTTGATGCTAGTTAGACAATTATATGGCGCCCTTTTTAATTTAAATCTTGAATATAATGTTCTTATTATTTCTTAAAACTGTCATTTCTTTAAAAATAAATGATAAATTGTGAAATAGTAAGCTTTTGATGTTTGTAAATGCAAAGAAATCCCTTCAAGATAATAGATTATAAATTTATAAATAATTCAGTAATCAAAATTAATAATAATAACTTCTGTCCGCTTAAATGATTTTTGATTTTTTTAGTGACCATTTCAACTTTCATCTTTAAACCCATCAAATATGCATTACTTACTATCAACAATTATACTTTCACTTCCAAACATCAGAGGTTGTACCTGTACGTCCTGGGATCGTGAACTTCAAGAAGAATTAAATTCATTATGTTATTAAAATTAATTTTCTTATTTTCCACCTGGCGTAGTTTCATCATCGCATTCAATGGGTTTAAAGACTAAAATCCAAATTTTAAGGAAGCAAACGTTACATACGATGGCACGTCTATTATTTTTTAAGGAAGTATGACGTATGCATCTAGTTGGTATTTTAGCTTTGGTGTTTCACGCAATACGTTCAGATTTTCACTTACTGCTCTGGCGTTATATTACGTTGAAGCATAAGACATACAAAAAATTCAAAAAAATTCCGTTGAGATTGTAATATTTAAAACGGTGAAAACTCAATCGAAATATCCTCAGCAGTTTTTTTTTTTTTACCAATACACCTGGTTTTAGTATTATAGATATAGACAGATCAATCGTTCTTTCTGAATTTATCATGTTAAGGCTTAGTCAAACAGAAAGCGGACTCTGTAGTAGATACGACCTCATAGCGGCGATAGTCGTGAGAGTTAGCGGCGGGAAATTACGACAAGTTATCAGAAAATCCAAACGAGGAAGGAAATCGGTGAAATCGTCGATCAAACTACCTTTATCTTTGACTGAGCCTGTACTCTACTGAAATTAAAATTAAATTACCAGGAATCCGACACCAGGCAATTTTGGGAAGAAGCATTATTGCGAAACTGCGTTAGTATTTGATTTAATGGGCTTTACATATATCATGATATTTGCATGTGATCTCTACACATATTATCTTATTAGCGGACACAGCACACAACACTAAGATACCGTGCACATACTCGGGTTCATAACTCAACCACTCAGAAATGACTTTGCAAACACCGTTGGACTCACTAAACAGGAATTTAATTAACAGTCATCCTCATATTCAGGCTATGTTATACAGAAATAGTACGCACAAGCCCGCAGCTGTACCGACTGATACAGGAACTTAAACAAACTAACACTCTCTTCCAAACGTACCAGATTAAAGTAACTGGAACATGACATGATATGCACAGCAGTGGACGACTGTGAAGATGACAGAATGATGAGCCAGCGGAACATTATGAATAAAAGGCAACATGAGAATGCGACTTAAGACAATATGAACGTATGCAAAGGCCAAGTTACAACCGACTGAATTAAACAGAGAGAGCGGCGGACTCTCACCTCCTACGCCTCGAATGCTGAAGCCAACGGGGCCTTCCAAGATGGCGGCACACGTCGACCAGATCATGGCCGCAGAAGAATACTTGAACAAAACCAGATGTTAGGAGGCACAACATACAAGAGAGGAGTACCCGTGATCGGCCACAGTTGAACCCCCGGTGAGGCGAATAAACGTGGAGATCCAGGTGCTGCTTGGGGAGGGTATAATTTCTGTCTTGGGAGTTGTGACTGAATATGACATGCCACTTCCAGTTACGATTGCACCAGGACTATGGTTTTTATACTCAATGCAAAAAATCACATATGCCAAAAAAAAAAAAAAAAAATAGATGAAGCTGTTGAAACAATAATAGACGGGTGTATAACTAGGAAGGCGAAGGTTAATGCTGAAAATATCACAAAGCCAGTAATAATAGTGTTACTGGTGAAATGTAGAGGTATAATGAAAAAATAATAGAATCTGGAAACTTACTAGAGATATACGAAGCACAAGTAATTATAGTTTTGGTTGAGGAAGGAGTACTAGACAATGAGTTTTTTTCCGATGGTTACAGACTCTACCGCAGTGATAGAGGAGCAATTCGTGGAGGGATATCCATACTGGTTATCAAAGGCTACTACAGTTCATTGCTTTTCATAGCCATGAGTTGCTAGGGTAGATTTCTTGGGTGATAACAAAGAAAAAAGTCAGGATGTTGCCTGCTTAACGCATTGGAAGAATTAATTATGAGGATGAAGCTCTTTGGTACAAACTAAATAGATATTCAAAGTTTAGAGGAGAGCTTAGAATAATAATTATTCGTGGGGATTTAAATTTAGGAGGTGTCAAGTCGGTAGGATATAAGATTAATACTACAAGGGAATAGAAATTTGCAAATACCTTAGTAAGGGAAGGAGGCTTTACACAAGTGGTAGAGCAGAATGCAATGGGACCAAACATATTAGACATCATTCTAATAAAGACCGATGATAACCTTGTGGAATGCCATGTAATAGAAGGAATTAGTTATATGAAGAAGTCATGATGTATATTAGAGGATTCAATAATCCAGAGGCCAAAATTGAAGGGGATAGTGGGAGAAGATATAAAAAAGCACAAACCTTAGAACTGTAGAGATATGTCAGGCGAACATTCACCAAATGAAAGGAAGGCACATGTACAGTGGAGTTGAAGAGGGAAGAGTTCAATAAGATGATAAAAAATCGAAGAAATATTAATTTCAAAACAGAAAATTTGGAGAAGTACAGAACTTATATACTATAAAAGGGAGGAGATGAAGTTAATGAGATAGCTGAGAAGAGGACACGACAGAGCATTAGAGAATTCTTGATAGTTAGATAGATATGTTCACTTTGATCCCATGTGAGAATAATCTCGGGGATGTGGAACAGTACATACACTTATAATGTCAATATTACTATATAATTGATAATATTATATATTGACAACTAGCTACAACCCATTAGTATAACCAATATCTCCTGTAATCTACAAATACAATCCCGAGTTAATTAATACTTATTATGTGGAACAGTGTATACACTTGTTACCAGCATCTAATAACCAGTTATTTTCTTACCAACCAGTTACCATAACGAGTTTCACTGTAATTTACGCAACTACATATTATATCAGTTAGTTGCTATTTATGTGGAACAGTACACACACTATTACAATATCAATTATATTACCAACAACTCATAAGCAGTCAATTACTTAAAAACCTGTTAGTATGATAATTTTTCACAGCAGTTTTTGAGTGCATGCTATCCCATGTTAGTTACTATATATGAGTGAATTTTGTAAACAGTGTAATTACTTCATTTGTCAAAAGTTTCAACAGAAAGAAAAACCATATATCATTTTAGTAATTGTGGACAATTTGTCACCTTCCCCTTCCATACACCATATATACTATTTTATCAGTCATTCTTAGTTACCAAATTCCAAGAAGAAAATTCTTTCACAGAGTAAAATGGGTTCTGAAGCAGAAACTCTTTCAGTTTGGACTTAAAGTAGTTGGGTTTTTGTAGATAACATTTAATTTCTGTTGGTAAGACATTGAATAAGGAAGCTCCAGTAAATGTTACCCTTTCTGTACAATTGACAGTGATTTGTAATCCTTGTGAATATTATATTTATTCCTAGTATTATGGCTATGTATGTCAGCATTAAGATTGAAGTGTTCAGGATTTTCCACTACAAATAATACAGAGTATACATACTGTGCTGGCATTGTTAGAACACCCAGGTTTTTAAATAGATTTCTGCACGTCGTGGGCTTGCTCCACAAATAGTTCTTATAGCACGCTTTTGCAATTTAAATACCCTCTGTGCTTGTGACGAGTTTCCCCAGAATGAGATGCCATAAGTGAGCAGGAATGAAAATATGCAAAATATACTAACTTTCTGGTTTCTATATTAGCTATTCTAGATATTACCCTCAGTGAAAATGTTGCAGAATTCAGTTTTTTAAGAAGTTGTTGAATATTGTTTCCAGTTCAATTTGTTATCTATATATACACCCAGGAATTTTGTGAAACTGCTTTCATGATTGCTTTTCCTTCTGATATCACATTATAGCTGTCCTTTGTTTTATTTTTTGTAACAAACTGAAGTAACTGTGTCTTTTCTACATTAAGTATTAGTTTGTTGGCATTAAACCACCTGTTAATTTTCTTTATACATCATTTGCTGTGTTTTCGAGGTTTTGTGCTGATGGTCTTTCAAGGATATGCTAGTATCATCTGCAAAGAGCACACATGTTCATTATCACCTAGTATATGTGGGAGATCATTTATATAGATTAAGAACAGCAGAGGCCAAGAATTGAACCCTGAGGCACACCACATTTAACTATACCCCATTCTGAGTTTATAACATCTCCTGTATTAGCATCTTTCAGTGATACACATTGCTTTCTATTTTCCAGGTATGATTTAAACCAAAGTCCTGGCTTACCACTAACTCCACAGTGATCTAATTTACCTAGGAGAATCTCACCGAGCGTGGTGGTTTAACGGATAGCGTTCTGGCCTCGCATTCGGGAGGACGGCGGTTCGAACCCCGTCCGGGCATCCAGATTTGGGTTTTCCATGGTTTCCCCAAATCACTCCAGGTGAATGCCGGGATGCTTCCTTCAAAAAGGCCATGGCCGAATTCCTTCCCATTCCTTGCCCCCATCCTTTCCCGTCTCTAAAGACCACGTTGTTAAAAAGGGACGTTAAACTGTTACAAAAAAAAAGAAAAAAAGGAGAATCTCATGATCAACACAGTCAAAAGCCTTTTCAAGATCACAGAATATACCTAGGGAATTTAATTTTTTATGCATTGATTCCAGTATGTTTACAAAAGCAAAAATTACTGAATCTGTTGAAACACCTTGCCTAAAACCAAACTGTACTTTACAGAGTAGGTCATAGTTTTGTAGATGTGCATACACCCTTCCATACATTATTTTTCAAAGAGTTTTGAAAATGCTGATAGAAATGATATGGGTCTGTAATTCTCAATCTTTGAGGTATTACCCTTTTTATAAAGCGGTTTGATTATTGACTTCTTGAGCGAGTCAGGGAAGATACCTTCTTCAAAGAATTATTACAAATATGACTAATAACTCTACTAATGCTGGTGTTACATTGTTTCACTATATGGATTGAAACCTCAATATAACCAAATGACTTTATTTTGAGGGACTTAATAATTTTTTCAATTTCATTTTGTCTGGTGGGAAATAGAGATATAGTTGCTGTTTTTGGTGACAAGGATTTAAGTATTTCAATAGCATCCATATTCCAAATATATTTCCCTTTTTATTTTTTCAGCAAGTGTTAAGAAGTAGTTATTAAAAGCACTTTCTACATAAGAGGGGTCATTTACAAGTTTATCGTTAATGCTTAAAGATATAACGTATACCTTCTTTTATTACTTTGGTTAAAATTCTACAATAAGTGTTGTAACTGTGACTGCTGTGTGCAGACGCGGGCTGAGGTGGCTGATCTACGCGCTCAGCTTGCAGCTTTGCTAAAGAAAGTTACGAGGCTGGAAGCTGCCGTAGGTGACTGCAGCAGATGTGGAAGGGGTGACCCTGACGATGCTAGTGTTCTCACAGGTTCTCCCCTACCAAATATCGTTCCTGCAGTCCAGGCTGAGACTTCGAAGCCTGTGCGGCAGTCACCTGATGGTGTCTGGCGCGTGGTTTCCGGACGTCGACGCCACATGCGGGGGCAGGCGTACAGGTCTGAATCCCAGGAGGGCAAGTCTGTACCACTGTCCAATAGGTTTGATGTGTTGTCTGGATCTGATTCAGATCTACAATCGTCAATCAGCGAGGTGCCAGCCCCCTCCCCCCGCCCGCAAGGTCTGGGCGATCACAGAAGGGGATTCTGGTGATAGGTAGCTCCAACGTTAGGCGTTTCATTGAACCCCTTAGGGACATGGCGAACAGGTCTGGGATGAAGTCCAATGTCAATTCATTGTGCATTCCGGGAGGTCTGATCCATGATGTGGAACAGGCCATCCCGGATGCCATTGAGCGGACGAGGTGTAGCCAGCTGCGGATTGTAGCTCATGTCGGCACCAAATGATGCTTGCCGCCTTGGGTCGGAGGGTATCCTCTCTTCCTTCCGGCGGCTTGCTCATACGATGAGCTCCGTGGTTGATGACCGCAAGATTTCGGCTGAGCTGACCATCTGCAGCATTGTCGATAGAACTGACTGTGGACCTCTGGTTCAGAGCCGAGTCGAGGGTCAGAACCAGAGACTGCGTCGTTTCTGCGATAATCATGGCTGCAGATTCCTTGATCTTCGCCCTGGTGTCGAGTCGTGTAGGGTTCCCTTGGATAGATCAGGTGTGCACTACACACGTGAATCGGCTACACGGGTGGCAGGGGCCGCGTGGAGTGCATTGGGGGGATTTTTTAGGCTGTGGGAGGAAGACCCGAAACTGGGATTACAGTCACGGGCAGCCCAATCAAATTGGGCACCATATGTTAGGAGTAGCGAAAATCAATCTCGACCGTTAAAAGTACTCGTTATTAACTGTAGAAGTGTTTGTAATAAGCAGCCTGAGCTTGAAAGCGTTATTAGTAGCACAGAAGCTGATATTGTATTAGGTACTGAAAGCTGGTTAAAACTGGATATAAGTTCAGCTGAAATTTTTAACCATAGCATAAATGTTTTCCATAAGGATAGGTTACATTCGAATGGAGGTGGTGTATTTATAGCTGTTCGTAAACACCTGTCGTGTAACTAAATAAATATTGATACGGTATGTGAAATCCTATGGATTAGACATAAAAGTAAGTGGCGAGGTATCATTATAATATTTATCCATGATGGATTGGTGGAACTTCCGCGACTGTGATGTCTTTAAGTTTACAATTTTTAAATGCATATATAATTCCAAGAACCTGGGCGAGGTATCATTAATAATATTTTATCCATGATGGATTGTTGGAACTTCCGCGACTGTGATGTCATTTAAGTTTACAATTTTAAATGCATATATAATTCCAAGAACCTGGCGAGGTATCATTAATAATATTTTATCCATGATGGATTGGTGGAACTTCCGCGACTGTGATGTCATTTAAGTTTACATTTTTTAAATGCATATATAATTTCCAAGAACCTGGCGAGGTATCATTAATAAATTTTATCCATGATGTATATTGAATTTGTTGATGTTAAACATTTACAAAAACTTCTTTTGTTACTGTAGACAACCATACATTCCTGTATATTACTTTATTGATGTAAATTTACAAACCATCTGAAGATGAGCAGGTATAGCTCGAAACCGGGTAATGAAAAAGTAGCTAGGACAAAACTTGTAATAGGGTCTTTCTATCGTCCACCAGATTCAGATGTAGGTGTTGCTGAGGCCTTAAGATATAGCGTAAGTTATATAGCTCGTCAATTTCCGGATCATGAAATAATACTAGGAGGTGACTTCAACTTGCCGTATATTGACTGGAATAATTACGCCCACGTTACTGGTGGCAGGTATAAAATATCCTGTTAGATTATTCTCGACCTTTTCTCAGATCTTAATCTTGAGCAGCTCGTCACTGAACCAACTCGGTGCCACAACGATAACGAAATTTTTTTAGATATTCTCGTTACAAATAGGCCTGAATTATTTACGGACATTTCTACCACCACGGGAATAAATGATCATAAAGCTGTAATTGCTACAGTAAAATTAACAGTCGAGCGCAAAAAGAAAAAAGAAAGGGTCGTTTACAGGTTCGAAAAGGCCCCAAAGGAGAGTTTAAGAACGTTTTTGAGGGATAAATACATTACCTTTATAGAAGGAAGAGGCTCGGTTGAAGAGATGTGGCTTCGATTCATAAATATAGTCAGGGAAGGTATGGACTTACATATACTGAAAAGGACAATGAGGGACGGGAACGATCCCCCGTGGTATACGCGTGAAGTTAAAAGGTTACTTAAAAAGCAAAGGAAGATTCATGCACGCTCAAGAAGGACGATGTATAGGAGTGATTTAGAAAAGCTAGCTGAGACAAGAGGACAGGTCAAGAATGCGATGCGCTAGGCCTTTAATGACTTTCGATGCAACTCACTTTCCAAGAGCCTCATTGAAAATCCAAAGAAATTTTGGTCGTATATAAAAAAAAAAATGGTTGTGACAACAATATGCCAGTTCTACTACAAGACGGTCGGGAAGTTGATGACAGCCACGACAAGGCTACCGTACTTAACGCCGAATTTAAAAATTCTTCACTGACGAAAACATGGAAAACATTCCCGTTTTTCCACGGCGCACAGTGGGCCAGAATCGCAAAAAGCTGGCCAGAATATAAAAAGTTGTTCAATTTGTACCAAAGTTAGTATGTAAATGTTATCGAAGTTGCTGATTAAGAATATAATATTAAAAAGTGAAAAAAGAAAATGGCGGATCCAAGATGGCGGACAAATATTGCTAAAAGTCGTTTTATTCATATAAAAGTAATTTTTGTGGAATTATCGAAGTTGCTAGAGTTGTTCAATTTGTACCAAAGTTAGTACGTAAAGGTTATCGAAGTTGGTGATTAAGAATATGGTATCAAAAAGTGAAAAAATAAAATGGCGGATCCAATATGGCGGACAAATATTGATAAAAGTCTTTTGATTCATATAAAAGTAATTTCTTGGGATTTATCGATATTGATGATGAAGATTATGACTTCAAATATTAAAAAAAACAAAATGGAGGATCCAAGATGGCGGACAAAAATTGGTAAAATTCTTTTTATTTATATAAAAGTCAATATTTAGAGATTGTTATAGTTAATGGTTAAAAATGTAAGCGCAAAAAATGGAAAGCTCGAAAAAAGTACCAAATAGAGGATAGAAGATAGTATAAAATATTACAAAAAAGAATTTTATTTCTTTTACAGTTATTCAGTTAGTAAATTGTTTGTGACTATAAGTTAAAAGTTGTCGTTTTCTTCTTGTTTCTTATCTTTATATCTTCTTCTTCTGCATCTTCAGCTGAATCGTTATCATCTTCAAAGACTGTTTCCTCATTATCTACATCGGAATCTTCATAATCTTCCGACACAGGAACTAAGAGGGCAACGGCTTCTGACGACAAACTCTTCAGTTTATTTGATGATTTGCGCAGATAAGAAATGTTTAAGTCTTTAGTTGCCAACAATCTCCTGAACACGTCTTACATACTCTTAAGTCCGGAAAACTTTCGAGAAAAACTTATGCGACATTGCTTTATCAACTTATTAGTTGAATCTTGAGCATCCTCCGACAATTCATATTATTATTAATTTATTTAATACTTATTTCTTAACACGTGTTTGAAAGCGTTAAAAAGTAACTCCACAAAGTATATAGAATATTTGTGTTTCAAAAAAATGTGCTTTTTCATGATAATTAATGAAAAAATTAACTTAATATTAATAATTTCATTTTAAAAAAATAACCAAACATGTTGCAATCGTTGCTTAAAACGTGGTTCAAAGCCGGAGTTGGTACTAGTAGGTGGATTTGAAGGTTAATTTACTTGCGGACACAGTGCAAAAGAAAGCGGAATATCGTGGAATTCGTAACTTATCTCTATTTCTTTAAGCATATTTTAAAATTTTCTCGCTCATTTTCTGGTATTAAGTTAAATAAAAAAAATATGTGTAATTAATGATTTAATAATGACATAAATGTATTTTAATTAGTAGATACTGCCTGGAACACCGTCCACATTTAAAATATTCGTTTTACTTACACAGAACACAAATATTTATCTTTAACCACAAGGCTATTTTGTAACCTGGTCGGCTGCATGCACTGCTAGCAATGAAGTGCCGACTTTGACATGAAATAGAAATGAGGAAATGAACAATTGATCGTCCAAACAATCGGTATTCAGTAGTTCCAACATTACTGTAGCCAACCTGATAGTCGAAAATTCCCATCCAGAAACTTTTTTTTTTTCCTTTTTGGCCAGGTTTTCAAGATTCTGGCCCACTGTGCGGCGTGTTGAATTTGAGATGGATCCAGTTCAAATTGATAGTGTAGGTATCATAAAGCAATTAAAGCTCCAGAAGTGGGGGAAAGCGCCGGGTCCCGATGGTATACCAGTAAGAGTATTTTCGGAATACGCGGAAGAAATAGAACCATTTCTGTCTTATATATATCGTAAATCTTTAGAGAAAAGAAAAGTACCTTCTGACTGGAAAATTGCACAGGTGATTCCCGTTTTCAAGAAAGGAGATCGGAGAGATCCTAGGAATTATCGACTGATATCGCTAACATCTGTTTGCAGCAGAATTCTGGAGCATGTCATATGCTCTAACATTATGAAGTTTCTAGATGAAAACGAGCTACTTACAGCATACCAACACGGATTTCGGAAGAATCGATCATGTGAAACGCAACTGGCTCTATTTTCGCATGATGTAATGAAAGTTATTGATGCAGGATCACAAGTTGATGTTATTTTCTTGGATTTTCAGAAAGCTTTTGACTCTGTACCACACAACCGGCTCTTAGCGAAGATCCGAGCGTACGGTATATCTGATCAGATTTGCGAATGGATACGTGATTTTCTAACTGGTCGATCACAGTATATCGTTGTTGACGGGGAAGCCTCTTCTAAACTAGATGTTACTTCGGGCGTTCCTCAAGGAAGTGTAATTGGACCACTTCTTTTCTTAATTTTTATAAACGATCTCGGTGACAACGTTAATTGCAGGATGTGATTTTTTTGCTGATGATGCACTTATTTATAGGGAAGTGAGGTGTTCTGACGATTGCTTACAAATTCAGCGCGATCTGGATGTTATTTCGGAATGGTGCCGTGAATGGCAGCTTACACTTAAGTGTAAAAAGTGCAAGGCAATGCACATAAGTAGTAAAAAGACCCCGCTTGCTCAGGAGTATAAAGTTAACAATTCAGTTGTTGACACTGTGGATTCCCTGAAGTATCTAGGCGTAACAGTACAAAGCAACATGAAATGGGACTTTCACATAACTTCCGTTGTAGGCAAAGCTAATTCCAAACTACGATTCATAGGACGTATTTTGAGAAGATGTAATGCTCATACAAAGAAAATAGCGTACACAACACTAGTGCGTCCGCATTTGGAATACTGTTGTGGAATTTGGGATCCGTATCGCAAGGGATTGATTGACACATTAGAAAAAGTACAGAGAAGAGCCGCTCGATTCGTGACTGTAGTTACAGTCCTTACGTAAGTGTCACAGAGCCGATTCGTGGGTTGGGCTGGGATTGTTTGGCGGACAGACGACGTCGATTTCGTTTGAATTTGCTGGAGAATATGCACAAATATTTAAGTTACGAGTGCAACGAAATACTTCTTCCGCCAACCTATTTAGGTCGCAATGACAGGAGGGATAAGATTAGAGAAATAAGATGCCGTACTGATTCATTTATGTATTCCTTCTTTCCTCGATCTGTTCGGGATTGGAATGCGCAGAATTAGGATTGGTGCTTAGCACCCTCTGCCACCCACAGTATTTTTGATTTGCAGAGTATAGATGTAGATGTAGATGTAATGCTGTCTGAGAAGCATATTATCAGTATTCCTAACTTTTACATACAATTTCCTTTTATGTCTGCAAGTTGTTTTATTACCAACTGTAACCCTATTTTTGTTCACTCATTTTTTACCAATTGGAGCTAGTTTTGTAGGGAGACACCTTTCGTAAATTTCCAATAACCTTTGGTGAAAGTAATTGAATTTATTGTTTACCCCTTTTAATTTATAAACAGTGCTCCAGTCCTGATTGAGAAGTTCATCATTTAATGTTTTTATTGAATTACTATTTAATGGCTTAACTTTGATAAATTTTTTCTTTTTGTTATTTTCATTTCCCACAACATCCAAAGTAATTATTTTAGCATTATGGTATGACAAACCATTTTCCATTGGAACTGTTGCAAGTATTTCTAATTTATTGTGTTCTTAAAAAATGTTATCAATAATGGTACTACTATCTTTTTGTATTCTAGTTGGGAAATTTACAGTTTAATAGAGATTGAATGATCTAAGCATTTCTAGAAGATAATCTGTCTGGTTACATTCTACAGCAAAATTTATGTTGAAGTCTCCACAGAGGATAATTTCCCTTTTAGTTCGTGATAAATTTAATAGAACTGCTTCAAGTTTATTACAAAACTAGCCTCGTACCCGCGACTTCGTACGCGTGGATTAAGAATTTTTTTGCCAGAATTAAATATACTAAGTTGTTGGTAACGAAGGATTAGTCCCAAACAATATCGAGTCGGCATAATATGACAGGAAAGCTATCGCTATATCATTCTACCGTCGAACCTGCCTCTTGAAGAGAATTAATTTCCAACATATTTCTGTCACTATTCGATAAGATCTCAAAATTTCGTGACTACAACTGTTAATCATACTGGAAAAAATATCCTGTGCCCTTCATACACATTTCCTTATAAAATTACATCACAACGATATAGCCATTTAGTCGTCAAAACGTAACAAAAAGACAGAGACTTACTTCCGTATTTATAATAATATTACTGTGGTTCACACTCACACACTGACTGTGAACAACACCTGAGGGATCATTATAACGTAAAAAAGTGTACACCTACAACATTGCAAGACTACCTACGATTTGCCTCGCATTGCGCCCCTAACTTTCTAATATCTACAGTTTAACATTCAATCCGAATAACCTACGACCAAGGCCTGACTCTTACGATGAAAAACAATTTTTAAAAATCTGATCCCCGACGGAGATTTCAACCAGAGACCACGACGTTCGTAAGCAAGCTCTTTAGCCACTGAGCTTCCAGCTCACTACACGGAAACACGGTCTGAAGACGTGCATATCCAACGTGTCTGTCTATCGCCGTATTTCCAAGTTATGAGAATCAATTGCCAACATATTTCTGTCACCATTCGATAAGGTCTCAAAATTTCGTGATTACAACTGTTAATCACACTACAAACAATATCCTGTGCCCTTCATACAGATTTCCTTATAAAATTCCATCACAACGATATAGCCAATTGGGAGTCATAACGTATCAAAAAGACAGAGACTTACATCCCTAATTATAATAATATTACTGCGGTTCACACTTACACACTGACTGCGAACAAAACCTGAGGGATCATTATAACGTAAAAGAGTATACACCTACAACATTGCAAGAATACCTACGATTTGCCTCGCATTGCACCCCTAACTTTCTAATATCTACGGTTTAACATTCAATCCGAATAACCTACGGTCCCAGGCCTGACTCTTACGATGAAAAACAATTTTTAAAAATCTTATCCCCGACGGAGATTCGAACCGGAGACCACGACGTTCGTAAGCCAGCGCTTTAGCCACTCAGCTGACAGGCCACTACGCGGAATCTCGGTAAGCAGTCGTCCACATCCAAAGTGTCTGTCTACCACCGTATTTCGAAGTTATGAGACAAATGTGTTATTTATACAGATAATTTTTCAACCAAATGTAGAAGTATTTTTCTCCTTGTTTCAAAGGATAAGTGTGCAAAGTTTCATCGAGAACGGATAACAACTGTGGATTTGTATGAAGAACAAACATACCAACAAACATACAAACAAACAAACAAACAAACAAACATTCATCTTTATATATAAAGAGTTACTGAAGTCTCCTGTGGTAGCCCTATAAACCGTCAGCACTATAAAATATTTGTTATCTAATTCTAACTGTATTGCACAACATTCAAAATCTTGTTCTATACAGTATTTACTTACATCTAATGATTTTGTTTCAGTATTTTCTCTTACATATATTGCTGCACCACCCATTCCCATCTTTGACCTGCAATAACATGAAGCTAACCTATACCCAATAAAATGGAGGAGACATATTTCAGAATTCTGTCAGACATACGATATTTATGTTAAGATTCAATGATTTTTGGGTTTCTTCTATAGATATTATCAACTCATCAAGTTTGCTTAAGATACCCCTAATGATCTGATGGAACAAAGCTATTTTAGACTGGCATTCCTTATTTTTGGCTGTAACATCATTATGCACATTTCTTAAATAACTCGTCCTACTCTTGACGTTTGGCCTAAAAATGACTGAGTTCTACCACCAATTACCACTGGGATGGGGTTCACATCCAACCTGCCTCTCCTGATGCTACTGACAATCATTTGCGTTAGTTCCTGCTTGCCCCGAACATTAAGGTGGAGTCCATGGGAGGTGTGGTCACTCCGTGTTATGCAAGAAACATCTATCAGACCAATGTGTGTTCGGTCAGCCTGACACAATGCACGCTTCAGATCTGCCTGTGAACGCTGTACATGACCACGCATCCAGGGCTGATCATAACGCTTGAAGAGGTCAACAAAACCAACATCGGTGTGAGTGGTGTTTTTAGCAATATTGTCAATGTCTGTTTCAACACAATAATTGAGATTTCTGGACAGACTATTTCCAGGACCCCAACTATAATTATATGATCCTCTTTAGTAAGATCTTTCCCCAGGTTTGAAATTTCATCCACAACATTGCCAAGTTCTGCATTAGGCTTAAATATACTACACACCTCAACATCAAAACCCAGGCTTCACTGTAACATTGCACTTAATCCTCTACCGTGACTACTTCCAAGCAATAACACCTTCCTGCAATTCTTTTTACGAGCTTTACACAATGTGTGCTTTTTTACAGCTTTGTTGCAATGAGACAGACTTGCTGTGGTTTCTGATACATCCTCAGTTAGATTCTCCAACACCCCAAAAGTATTGGAAATTTCCAACTGAAATTTTTTAGAATGCAGGTCCTGTTGTTTCCCTCCTGTTTTGGCTGCAATCCACTGGAATTTGTTAACATTTAATGCTGCTTTTTCAGCCTTCAAAAATTGAGTTTTGTTAATTCAGCCACTGTGGATTGGAGATAAGAGATCCTACTTTCTAGTTCCCTCTTTTCCTTGCTACTTTTGCAAGTCAAACAACTCCAAGGAGAATGAAGCGCATTTTCAGCTTCCATGTAGCCACATTTCGGATGAAAACGAACTCCACAATCATTACAGCTTTTTCCTTTGGTTTACAACCTTGAAACAACTAAACAAGGAATTCACAATAGCAAATAATGAGATATACTTGTAGAAATTTCTATGGCTATGTTACAAAACTGGGGGGAACGGAAGTGTAGATAAGAATGGAGAAGAAGTTATTGAGGATTTGAAACTGACAGAGATATTGAGACCATTAGGGACCCGGAGATGGAAAGAGTAATTCAGAGGAGCGTCTCCGTAAAAGCAGAAATTAGAAAAAATTTGAAATATATCTTCAGGAAATTATGAAGGAACTTAGAAAGATAAAAACGCGCAAGTGCCCTGGTGTAGATAATATTACAATGGATGTTTAAAAGATAGCGGGATACGAAATTGACCTTACCTTGAAATATTATTTGGATTGTGTCAGGTGTCTTGTTGATTACCAGAGGACTGGAAAAGAATCTCAGTTAATATGGTAGACGCAAAGCATTTCGAATGAGGTCGCTAGTGTAGCACTATATCTCCCCAAGGCATTTGACAGAGTGAGCAATAAAATGGTGATAAATAAGACAGTAACCATTGTGGATGAAAATTGACTTGCTGGGTATTGGAATTCTTAAAAGGTAGAAAGAAAGGCGTTAGAGTAGGAAATGTAGCATCAATAGAGTTAGCAGTCAATTGCGAGTGCCACAGGGTAGCTTATTGTGACCGTTGGTATTCATTATTCTAAAGAATGATTGTGTTCATGTTTTGCAGTCAGAAGTTAAAGTTGTATGCTGATGACATAATGGTGTATAATAGAGGACTGTGAACAGCTGCTTGGTGACCTGGATAGAATATCTAACTGGGTAGGTTGTTGTGGAATGAACATAAATGCCAAGAAGAGTAAGCTTATACAGATAAAACGTAAAGGTTGGTTATCATAGCGAGGAAATAAATTGGTTGTTGAAGTCCTGAATGAAAATATCTTTAAGATTTGATAGTGACCTAGGCAGGACGCATTGTGCTGGTGGTAGATAGATAATTAAAAATCCTTAATTTATTGGAGACGATGATGGGGGAATGTATCAAGGAAGCGAGGAAATTGAGTTACAAAAGTTTGGTCGAGTGATTTCTTGAATATTGCTTGTCAAATACACAAGTTGGAGGGCGTGCAAAAAGGTAGCTGTGGAAATTACCTCAGGATTCAGTAGTGACTGGTATTATAAAGGAGCTGGATTGGGAGCTACTGGAAGATAAGAGTGTTAAGAGAAGGCTAGAGTGTTAAAGGTGATGATATTAGGATGGGTGTTTGTAAATGAATATGCATCGAAGTGAAAAGGGACCATGACCTCAAGCTGGAACTCAATTTCAGCAATGATGTTGAGCGAAAATTTTGTTTTGTATGTAATCACATATATCGAAATAATTTGAATTTAAAATTTTTAATCGAAGTGTCGAGAATCTGCATCGCACTTTGGTTGAAAAACTCCGTGACTGTTTATGATGTCGGATGGAGTACTGTTGTGCAGAAAGTATTTAATTAAATAATAAAATTCTGGATTATTCGAAAGCACTAACGTGACCATCAAATAGCAAGTTCATTGACAAAAATCCTAACTTCTATTTAAAATATTCGAGGCTCCAGTTAAGTTGGAACCAAGAGCAGCGTTTTCTTTCAGCGGTCACGTGTGGAGCTGCTGTCTAGAGAGCACGTGGTGTGTTGGTTTGGATGGTATGACTGGAGAGAGAATTAGAGAAAGGGAAGTCACGTGAGCTTCGAGAATGTTCCCGAATATTGTGGGGTGAGGCAGTGTGGCTGGCCTAGAGCTTTACTGCCCAGTATTACTGCTTTACAGAGTGTAGGCACTAATTGACTGACTGTCTCACATAAAGGTGATATGTTTTAGAATCTATCCGATCATTCCGTCCAATGTAAACAGAAACTCATCGAATTGTGCACAGCGAACGCTTGAGATCAAATGGAGGTCATCATCTGCGACCCTCTACTATATTGGTCTGTGCAAAATCTCTGTCTGTACTCATTATAGTTTCCTTCAAACTGAAGTGGAATACTTGACATTTTTCAGAACCAGTCCTTAGAGTCGTGTACAGGTGCTGTACCTATTTGACCCTTTGTTGTGCAGTTCGCAATCTGTGTACCATCAACTTTTGGAGAGCGACCCCTCAGGCTGAAGCAAGGCCGGGTCCAGCTGTCGCAGTCCTCCAGAGTCGCGGCCGTGGCCGCTGGCCGCGCCTGGCGACTCAGACCGCCTGCTGGTCTCGGCGCGCTCGCAATCTCCTCTCGTAATTGGATATCGATTGCAGCGCTAACGGCGCCGCGTGAGCAGCGGACGCGTGTGCGAGACACGCGGCGCGGCCGAGCGCGAGGCAAGTGCCGCCAGGAGCGGCGGCGCGGGGAATACGAGGGACAGTGGTCCGTAAGTTGGTACGCCTGTTTGAAATAGGGTGCCAGATGTCCCCTCACATGGAAGCACAGCGAAGATGCTCAAGCACCAGCGCAGGAACTGTATAAAGATGGCCGCCCCATTAGCAACTTGCACTGTAGGAGAACAGCGTTCGGTGATTAGATTTTTGCAAAGTGAAGGTTTAAAACGTGTAGACATTTATAGCAGACGGAAGATATAGTAAGGGAATGCCTGTTTGTCACAGCAGGGAGTCTGTAGCTGATGCTCCGCGCCCGTGTCGAGACCACAGCAGCAGTTGAAGCCATCGCATTGGAAAACTGCCGAGTGACACTGGTTGACATAGCGACAATAGTAGACATTAGTCACGGCTTCAATCCGATGACGAGGAGTGCCAGTCAGTGCACGTGAGGTTGTGTCGTCTCCCAAAAAATCTTTTATATACCAGAACTTAGGCACTTCGGAAGCGTTGGCTGACATGCCTTGAGCGTGGAAGAGAGTATATCGAAAAATATACAGATGACTTGTATAAGTGCACAATACATAAAATTTTAAAAATAATTTGTCTCACCCTCGTAGATACCTACAGCTGTGACAACTTCTCTGCGGCGCGTCTAGTATTGACAGCGCGGTAGCATTCAGTCAAGTGGCTGCAGCAACACGAAGCAGCCACCAGGTCACTGGACTCGGCGAGCACACAGCCAGCTCCGACCGTCATGTTGATGCGTACTGCGAACTGCAGTAAAGTTAACACCGTACACGAAATGTATTTCAAAAAGAGTATTTACAATGCACACTACGGATAACAGAGACCAAAACCTTAAAATTAGAAACGTTATTATGTCTGTCCGTCTGTCTGCCTATCTCTGTGTTCGCGCTTTACGCACAAACCTAAACTGCGCATCCTGACAGCTTGACCTCACTGAAAATGTAGGATACTTTTCATCCACGACAGTAACATAGCTCGCGATGAATCAGTGACCCAAACCGTTTATTAAACAAATCTTTTTGTGCAAACACATTACGAAAATTCTATGAACGGATTTTTTAACGAAACTGTACACAACAATAGTTCATATCATCAGTCAACACAGGGGATACAACCGTACATTTTGGATTCTTTACCTGTCTGCGCACGCTTCAAGCAAACCCAAATGGACAACATAACTGACACACAGTAGTAATAGCTTACGTCATGGTTTAAAATACAAAATACTTTTGTTCCAATAACTACACAGTTCATAAGAAAAAGTAAAAAATGCGTATATCTGAAAGCGGTGCATGGTTTTCTGAAATGTAGCACATTGATAGCTCATCTACATAGTAGTAACTAGCAATCATTACAAATATAGGGAAGCAAAGACAAGTTTAGCTGTTGTGTCAAAGAAATATTCGTACTCCTGCAAACATATACACTTCTTGAAGCGTCAATAATTGTTGAATTATTATCGTTTTCATCAGCTACTAATTTTGCTACATATTTTTTGTAATAATTTGTCTGACAATGAAATAGTTCAATCGTAGAACTTCCCAGTGCCATAAACTTGTAGTCTGATAGAATTTTATAATCGTTATCAAGTTTATTGGGCCGATCTGATTAATTGTTCGCGAGCAAAAGATGCAATCTTGTTAAAACGCTTTATGAATAATTTTTTTGCTAAATTTACAGCTTTTACTAATAATATGGGGTAAGTATCATATATTTGCTTCTGCTAATGTCACTACAGGAAACTACGTACAATAATAATATATAAACAAGAAAAACGTTTCTATACTGTTTGGCAGTGAAACATACATTTAATGCTGTGAGCTCCGATAATTTGTAACTCAAAGAGGTTTCGTCACCTTTAAACTATTTCTCAATTACAAGTGGTAAGTACCGAAGAAGACACTCAAAAAATAAATAGTACTATTGAAAGATCATAGTTTTAATCTCAGCGTCTATCTAATTAACAACTGAATAAAACTTAAGTACTATTTGAGTGATATTACTTATCGTATTTCTTGTCTGAAAAGTGAGCTGCTTGATACGATGGTATAAACTATGAAAAGTTATTTTAATGTAAAATATTTATGGTTATGAGAAATTACATAACATTCAGAAATTATATACGAGGTTAGATTTTTAGCTAAACTCTTTACTTGTAAAAGAGTATTAAAACCATTTGCACGGATTTACTTATTTACGTAGGAATTGCAACGGTAACACTAACATAACCGTGGCGCCACAATTTTATGATGAATTTTTATGTAACTCGATGAGATAAACCGAAAGTAAAGAATATTTTTTATTATTATTTAGTATATCTGTAGCATTAATTATGACGTGTTGCGCGTATGGTTTTCATAGTTTTAAGTCCTTAATGACTGCCATTTTTTGCAAAGTATTGTTTACTATTGAAAAATGTATTTTATTTTAAATTAATTTACAAAACATTATTATTATGTATTTTTTTTTTTTTTTTTTTTTTTTTTTGCTGTCGTCAGTCTTTAGACTGGTTTGATGCAATCCTCCATCACTTTCTATCCTGTGCTAACCTTTTCGTTTCTACATACCCCTTACAACCCACTTCCTCATATATCTGCTACATATATTCTAATCTCTGTCTTCCTCTACAGTTCTTACCTTCAACTGTTTCCTCCACTAACAAATTAACCAATCCAGCATGTCTCCAAACATGACCTACCAGCCTGTCCCTTCTTCCTGTAAGCTTCTTCCACAAACTTCTTTTCTCACCCATCATTTCCAAAACTCGTTCATTTCTTACTTTGTCTGTCCACCTAATTTTTAGCATTCTTCTGTAGCACCACATTTCAAATGCTTCAAGTTTCTTTCTTTACGGTATTCCTAAAGTCCATGTTTCGCTACCGTAAAGTGCTGTGCTCCACACATAGAGTTTTAAAAAGTTCTTTCTAATTCCTAGATCAATATTTGAAACTCTTTTTCATGAAGGCTCTTTTAGCAAGTGCTATTCTGCTTTTAACATCCTTCCTACTTCGGCCATCGGTTGTAATTTTGCTTCCCAAGTAACAGAACTCACTCACTTCTCCTATAGCATCCGATCCTATTTTTATATTTAATCTGCTACTATTGGTATCATTTCTGCTACATTACATCACTTTTGTCTTACTTTGATTTATATTCAGTCCAAAATCTTCCTTCATCAGAAATTTGTGGTATGTACTTATCTTGTTTTAAAAAAAAAAAAAACTTCTATGTCAGTCATATCCTTGTGATAAGGCGAATCCATCCCATGTTTTAAATCTTGAAATGTTGGTTATATGTTATTAGGTTGGTGATAACAAACTAGCTTGAGTTGTCGCATTCGGTAAATATCAATGTTTATCAGCAATAAGGATCGTAATGGTTTTTGTGGCCATAATTTACATTAGTTTCAGTAAGTTAATTTGATTTGATAATACAGCTAGTGTGGTTCGCGGCCGACCATGTTATCGCGAGGAATATTTCCTGTCCTTACTTGTTAAATATGAGAAGGGATGATAGCCAACTGGATTGAATTTGCAAAACAAACAGACTCCAATATCAGATGGATTAAACCAACCTACAATAATTATAATAGAATTGTTGCGGTCATTAAAGGTGTAGTTAGACGATGCATTCCTAGAGGATATCGCAAAGAGTACATCCCTGGTTGGAGCCCAGAGAGTGAGAATTTATTAATGAAATATGAGGAACATCCAACCTCTGATAATGCAACACGCCTCCTTCAATCACTAGATGAGGGTCGTAGAAATATCTGGCATTGCACGGTAGAATCCTTGGATTAGCAGAAAAGCCTGGTCAGTCATTAGAAAATTAGACAGCTCAACTCCTGTGATCAGAAGATCAAAAACTGCCATCAATCTGAATGATTTTGCCAAACATCTAGTATCGGTTTCTAAGAACACAAAAGATAAGCAAACCAAAAGAGATATCAAATTAAAATTATGCAACAAGAAAAAAGCAGCCCCAAAATCTTCTGAATTCTCCACTCTATTCCAAGAAGAAGAAACCAAAGATGCAATCAAACAAATGAAACTGGGAAAAGCAGCTGGATTTGATGGTATATATCCTGAACTTTTTGCCCACTGTGGACCAGCTACAGTAAGATGGCTTACCAACTTCTTCTCAAATATCCTACAAACTGGAAACCTCCCACTATTAATGAAGAAAACAAAAATATTAGCCATATTGAAACCAAATAAGGACCCCACGAAAGTGGCAAATTATCGACCAATAGCACTTCTAAGTGTAACATACAAACTCCTTGAGCGTCTGATCTACAATAGAATTTCTGAAGTGATCAATAAAGACATTCCCATAGAACAAGCAGGATTTAGGCCAGGGAGAAGTTGTAATGACCAGGTTTTCACTCTCACCTCTCATATTGAAAATGGGTTTGAGAAGAAATCAGTAAGTGTGGCTGCCTTTTTGGATCTGTCAGCTGCCTATGACACTGTTTGGCGAGAAGGACTTCTTCTGAAATTTTTGAGTATTATCCCATGTCGAAAACTTACAGAACTACTTAACAACATGTTGAGCAATAGATACTTTCAGATATACTCTGATAATGACAGAAGCAGAATATTTATACTAAATGATGTTTTACCCCAAGGATCTGTTTTAGCACCCCTCCTATTCCATTTGTATTTTCATGATTTACCGGAAACTTCTTCAAGAAAATTTACTTACGCTGATGACATTTGTTTGGTGAACCAGAACACTAACTTTTCTGATGCAGAAACTACTTCATCAGCTGATCTGGAAAAGTTAGATGACTACTTCAAGAAATGGTGCCTCCATCTAAATCCTCAGAAAACAGTTATTTCAACATTTCATTTACGCAACAGACAAGCACACTATAAACCAGAAGTTAAATTCAGAGGCAACTCTTACCTTTTTGCGGCACACCAAAATATCTGGGTATAACACTGGACAGAACTCTAACTTTCAAACAGCATCTCTCAAACGTGGCTGCCAAAGTCAAAACGAGAAACAATACTCTCCATATGCTTGCAGGTACTTCATGGGGAGCCAGTGCTCACATTCTAAGATCCACAGCCTTAGCTCTGTCATACTCTGTTGCTGAATACTGCTGCCCATCCTGGATCAATAGTGCCCATACAAAGAAGATAGACGTGCAACTCAATCAGGCAATGAGGATAATTACGGGATGTATTCATAGTACGAACACCATACGGCTTCCAGTGCTATGCAATATCTCACCCCCAGCACTAAGAAGATCAGAAGCTCTCTTAAAAATCTGGAAAAATATCCTGAAGAACCCTCAGCTGCCTATACATCAAGACATGATTCAAGCGAAATACCAACGCTTGAAATCATGAAAACCACCATGGCCCACAGCAATCAACCTCAAAGAGTCCTCTTTCAACACCAATAAGCTGTGGACAACTCAATGGGAGCAGTCATCAGTAGCCAATTAAAATCTAGTTGAGGATCCCTCAGTAAGATTACAAGGTTTCGATCTCCCTAGGCGGCAGTGGAGAATCATCAATCGAATTCGAACAGGACAAGGCAGATGCGCCTACTTATTATACAAATGAGGCTGGGGAGATTCTGCAAATTGTGACTGTGGATCCACCTTACAGACAATCAATCACATCGTTTCTAACTGTCCTCTTCGAGCCTACAAGGGAACAATGGCGGAAATCCATGATGCGTCGATCAGTGCAGTTGACTGGATTAAAACATTAGATATTAAATTTTACAAGCTTGTGATATGTACATTTCCTATTGTGTACCTCTTAAATAATCGTACGATAAATAAATAAATAGTCGCATTTCCGTAGACAGGTGGGCGAGCAATAAAGACAGAAATGTAGTGTGGTGTGGTTGGTATCCCCCGTGTTCACTAATGTCACAGTCAGTAATTTGTCGGATAATGGAGATGCGGTCTAGTTTAAAACAATAGGCACAGTGTTGTCAGTGGTGGCATTGTGAGTTCCTCCGTTTGGGTTTTCGGAAGAATGAAGACCTCATTCAAACCACAGTAATAAAGTGTCAGCCGGACCTTATCTGCCAAACGCCTCACAGATGTCGCTGGCAAAAATGAACGTGTAAAGTAATATTTGTTAATAATAAACTTTTTGTGGATGGGAAGTGCAGGCCAATGAGAAGAGAGAAACCGTGGCATCATGGAGAGGATGACCTAGTGGTGGGTATCCTGTTTATTTCTAATAAGTTTTTAATGTGGCGGGTGGCGCTCTCGTCTAGGAGCTCACCTCACGCGTCACCACGAAGGGACCACAACGGCCTCCTCCACGGCCTGTGACGAAACAACCATTAATTCGTGATAGGAATAGGCTATTTGACAGTATTGAAAATGTATTACAAATTGTACTCAATCGTGTAAATTAATGTTTCAGGAAGCTAATTTTTTAAAATTTTTTGAAGAAAGGTGGATTATTTTAATAAAAAAAACCAAATAAAAATTAGATTTTCCTTTCCTCTAGTCACGTGACAGAAAACGCTCCAGGATTGGAGGTCACTTTAGTGACGTCACATGCCTGTAAATGCCGCTGCTGCTGCGAATGGAGCATTTCCCATTATCTAAGTTTTCAACTATTCTTATTGTTTGTTGTTGGTTATTTCTTGCTAATAATAAAATTTCGCTATTAATACAAAATGGACAACAATTTGTAAAAGTCTACAGCGGAAAAATAACGAAAATAGACAGCTTATTTGTTGGGCAAGTTACAGAAACAACCCATGACTTTTATTCTGCAGAGATTAAAAATGTAACAACTTCAATTTGAGAATCATTTTTATTTAAACTGAAAGATAGAGATTAACAGAAATCGTTTATAAGAATGACTAAAACTATAAATTAAATTAGTTATTTTAGGAGATATTGACAAGAACAATGCAAGATATAATGTAGTTATAAGGTAAACACAACAACAAAATAACTGGATGTTGTGGGCCATTTTTCTTAGTTGCATATGAAACAGTATGGATAAATGATATTTTTTTGTCAACGAAACTAAATTTATTGTTTATCTATTTACCGACGGCGTTTCAATGTGATCTTAAGTGTTTACTATTAACATAAACAGAAGCAAATATGAAATAGTGTCCGGGTAGTTGCTTGGTTGAAAAGTGCTAATGGAATTGAGAACGTCCTACGTTTGAGCCTTGGTTGTGATAATATTTATTTTGTGCACTTTTTTTGTTTCTGTTTGTTGTTTGTTGTGCTACAGAATCATGATTTTATTCGAAGAATTCATAAATTTTTGGTTCCTAAGCGTCATGCAAACGTTTGAAACATAAATTTCTGTCATACAAGGAAACATTTACCAAAATTTATCCTTCCTCTTTTAGTTGTTAAACATATCAGAGATACATGATCATGCAAAAAATACAGGTGCGCGGCAATGAATAAAGGAATTTATTTTAAAAGTGACATCACTTGTAGAATTTTCACCCTAATCTAGCAACAGTTACGGAACGCTTTGTGTCCCTTTTGTTGGAATTATTACGTGACGACACAACTGCAGGCTACCTTCCTGACATAAATGCGTTTATTTAGGCGGTACTTACTTCTTACTTTTAATGTGCAAGTAATTTTCATTTAAAAAAAAAATACTTTCGGTGTGCAGGTAACGTCCAAATTAAATTTTTTAAATGTTCTTTGGTTATGTTTCAAAAGTTTGTTAATTGCTTATTATCTAAAACGTGAAGCCTTCGGGGAAAAAAAACTGATGTTATGGTGGATTTTCGAAAAGAGAAAAATGAATTTTCGATGCAACCAACATCAAAGAAAAAGCCCACATGAAACAAATAAAACATTTTCCGAAGGGAGGATCGAACCTAAGGACTCTAACCTTTCTGTCATTCACCTTAAACAACGTAATATATTTAACTCTACGAAATTTCAGTGTAAATGAGCTTCACAGAAAATGGTAAGTGGCTTTGCCGCAATATCGTTTGGGTTTCTGTGAACATGTTTGCATTGACTTTAGTTCGTATTTCATCTATTGTGGGAATAGTTACGGTTTCTGGGGAGTTTTTGTTGTTCTTGTTGCAAATTGGTGAACTACACACTGTTTATAAACACTATTTCCAACAATTTATACACAAATTCAAAGTAACAAACCAGACGTTACATGTCCAGAAATTGCGCTTGCTGGCATGTGACGTCACGAGTGTCGTTGCCCCGCGCCAGGCAGCTAAGGAGCGATTTGGCGGGCTTTCAAATACTCTAAATTTTAATTTGGAATTCAACGTAAATTTAGCACTTTCGTAAAAAAATATATAAAACCCGGTGAATAACGTGTATTAATAAGAAATTTAAAACCATTTTCAAAAAATAGTCAAATAGCCTATTGCTTCGTTCAATAAAGTGTGTGTCTTATGGTTAATAAGTTCAATATGTCCTTTTTTGAATCTATTATGTTTGACTTGCAATAGTGTGAATGGCCGTTCGGTTGAGAACCACACACACAATCAATTATCTATTAATTAATTAATCAAGTTATTTATCAGAGAAACAAGTCCCAGGATATACCGGATGTGACACCACAAGATTCATTGGTGATAAATTGAGTAGAGAGGAATATGACGGACTTCGTCAAACACATAAAACCATAAAAAAACAGTTTCTACTGAGTATTACTCACAATTTTCAGTTTTTAACGTATGAGTATTTTTCGCAGTACTTGCGATATATTCGAAACGTTTTGTACCATAGCATAGATTTTCTAACTGCTCGGTCGCAGAATATAGTTGTGGACACGGAAGCCTCTTCTGATCTATGTGGTATTAAAAATTTGCTGTTATTTACTGATGATGCAATTATCTGTAGGAATTAAAGGTTGAAGCGTATAAGTTGTACACCCCTTTTTAATTTAAATTACTTTTTTAAATTAATTGATCAACAATGAAACCATTATTATTATATGAAATTAATGGAAAGTGGAATTGAGGTCGTGTTGTACAGGTAGGCAGCAGCGTTTCACGTACAAATAACATTGATATTTATTATAACAATTTCTTTTCAAATATAATACATCAATCCATATATAATATAATAGTATACACATATCAGTCCGCTGGTGTTGTTAAGTGTCCTTCCACTAAACACAACGGGTCAATGAGAATCTCTAGGGTGCATGTTTGGTCATCAATACGACACATCAGGTTTTTTTTTTTTATCAAGATCACTCTGTGGTTACCATATTTCAAAGGCGCCAGGTCGGCTTCCAGTGGTCGTGCTCGGCGACGACCCATCTGTCCGTTCACCGGTTGCCTCATCCACTCCGCAGGCGACATGCAACACAGAGCACCACAGCAGCGCGTGCTAACCTTAGCCGCTCACATCACATTCACTCCCATGTCGGCTGCCACGCACGCAACCACACTGCCCGCAGCCTACTGTGTCCTCCACACACACCTAACGGCTCCTCGCTACCTGCTCAAGGCCGCATTCCAGAGCAGCCCTGTCGCCCTCACTTGTCCACCTGCCTGAGCCGGTAGCCCAGCATCCCACCATGTAGTGTAGCGATACACTACATGGTGCTGTGACTATTTCTTAGAAATTTAGCGCGATCAGAATTTCATTTCTGAATAGTGTTGTAAATCGCAACATACAATAAATTATAAAAAGTGCAAGGCAATGCGCATGACTAGCAAAAAGAATCCTTTTTTTTCACGAGTATAGAGCAAGTAGCTCAGTTATTGACACGCCTGATTCCCTGAGGTATTTGTGCGTAACAGCACACAGCAACATTAAATGGAGTCTGCACGCAGCCTCCGTCGCAGGTAGTTCTAGGCGGCGAATGAAATGCCACGTGTCGAAGACAAAGGAAATAGTGTAAAAAAAATAAATAAAAAACTCTAGTGCGTCCACATTTGGATTACTGTAGTGAAAATCAGGGTCCGTATGGCAAGGGATTGATGGACACAATAGCAATAGTACGGAGAGGAGCCGCTCCACTCGTGACTGCTAGTTACAGTTCTTACGAATGCGTCGCGGAAGTGGTACGTAGATAGGTAGAGAGGCGACGCAGGTTTCGTTTCAATTCATTGGCGAATATGCGAATGTCTTCTTTGACTTACCAGTGCAATATAATATTTCGTCGCAACGAAAGGAGGGGTAAGATTAGAGAAATAACTTCCTGCACTGATGCTTATGTGTATACTTTGTTTCCTCGTGCTATGCGGGATTGGAATCCACAAAGTTCGGTTTGGGGCAAAGTATCCTGCAGCACCCACCAGAATATTTGTGAATTTCAGATTGTTGATGTAGATATTTCGAAATGTTTCTCTTCACGTTAAAAAAAAAAAAAAAAATATATATATATATTCGTAGAAACCAATACAGTGTGTTCACTTTTCGGCCTTCTGTCTCTTTCAGAGATCACTCAGGGCCAAATTGGAATATACAAAAGTTGAGGAACAATATGTTTAATCGTTAAGGAAAATTTAATTGAATCTGTTCGACTGTTTTTTGCATAACCTCAAAACCAGTTTTGATCCTTTGAATATTTCCTGCTATCTGGAATGATTAAAGGACACTTTCATTTTTCGCTGCAACTTCGTCATGAACAAAATATCAAAGAAATCTGTTTTATCATCTCGAATGAAAAAAACAAAACAACAACATTATTTTCAATCATTTTCCACGATGTAGTTTTTATAAATTTACTATCTACGGAAGCTGAGCAGTCGGAAAGAAGTTCTTCCAGCACGCTGCCTAAAAGGTTCAAGATACAAAGCAAGAAGGGAAGTAAAGCGTTTAAAGCTCTATAGTAAACTGATTGGTTGCATGTATTTATAACTATTAATACGATTTAATATTTCCCCCCTGTGAAATACTTAATTTCCGAGAGAATAAGTTACCTGCAGTTTTTATCGTAGAAACATATGTAATGTGCAGCATTCAGCCTGCGTGTGCAGTGTAAGAGGTACTAAATATTTTGTGGGTTGGCTGTGGCTCAAGAGTTCTGACCCTGTTTGACCCAATTCTCTAAATTGTCTCATTTTTCAAACGAGCTTCTTACTGATAATTCTATTCATTAGCAATTTTTCGTATTAAGTGGTATATGTAAATTAATCAAGGAGAAATTTAAAAGTATTATTAATTACAAATTATTATTTCATTTAGGTACATACCATTCAGAAGCTTGCATCTATATTCATCGAGTCGTGATTTTCGTAAGTCGTAGTTCTTAATTTACGTGAAAGTACAAATTCTAGCAGTTATGAAGATGCAATAAGAGCAGACGAAGTTAAAAAGTTCTTTTGAGAGATACGTGCCCGGGCCAGGCACATCGTGTCGTGACCAGGGTTGCAACGATATATCGGTCAACCGATAATATCGGAAAAAATATCGATATTTATATTGACATTTTTAAATGGTCGATACGAGAATATCTATATGATGCAGTGAAATATCGAAAACCACAAGCCCCTTCGCACTAAAAAAAATCCTGCAAATAAATGTATGGGTTAAAGGGACAAAACTTGACTATGTAAACTCTGATTTAGCTCGATAACGTCCTCTGCTACTCTGTGGTTCCACTCCGTTTTGTGCGCGTTATTCGTTCCCCATTTCATCGTTTTATTATTAAATATGTTGCGTTACGTTAGCGTTTATTTGTTCTTGTTTCTCTCTCAGACGTATTGCAATATTATAAAGGGGGTAAAAAATATGACCGCCTGACCGATACAGTTGCTTATTTTATCAGTGTTGATAATAGACCTTTTAATGCAGTTGAAAGCAAAGGTTTTAAGTTTCAACGAAGCACTTAGCACCATTATACAAAGTCCCTTTTTGTGGAACTATCAAAACAAAAATTGCTGAAAAAATTCCGAAAGTTGAGGAGGAGGAGTTGAAAAATGTGAAGCATTTTTTACTGTCACGTATAGAATAACACCGACTATCTGGATATTACGGTACATTTTAGCTGGAAAATTAAATTGAAATCAATCATGGTTTGTCTACTAGTTACATTAAGATATGTTCAAAATCGCAATTAATCATTTACTCAAAGTAGCCTTTTCTCACAGGCAGGAACCACCGTCACTCAAACTAGGTATAGACTTCATGGGAAAAGGTTAAACAAACTACGATTTCTGGATCTGTAGACGCTTAATATTTGCAGACCTATTTGTTTTCAATAAACTACTTCAAATTTATTACTTGATTCTGATTTAAGTTCTTATTTCTAATTTCTAAATTGGTATATACAAATATCGGAAAATATCGATGTTATCGATATGATGTGGCCGATACCTGCCTGGCATTGATATAAATATCGATATATTTACTGATAATGATATTACCTTGCACCCTAGTCGTGACTCCCGACACCACAGCAGCAATTGAAGCCATCGTATTGGAAAACCACCGAGTGACATTGGGGGACATAGCGACAGCTGTAGGCATTAGTCATGGTACAGCACCTCACATTATGCGTGATGTGGTCAGGCTTCATAAGGTGTCTGCGCGATGGCTGCCACGGCAGCTGACTCCGGAATTGAAGCAGCGGCGTGTTGATAGTGTGAAGAACTTCTGCGGCGCCTGGAACCTCACGGTGATGCCTTCCTCGCACGAGCCGTCACCGGAGACGAAACGTCGGTCCATTGCCATCGGCATGGAACGAAGAGACAGAGCCAAGAATGACGCCATTCGACATCTCCAAAACCTAAGAAGTTTCGAACAGAGCCATTCGCAGGAAAGATTATGCTGACCCTCTATTGGGACGGAAAAGGCGTCGTCTCGGAGCACTAAACGCCGCGAGGGACCGCTGTTGCCAGTAACACATACACAGACCTCCTCAAAAATCATCTTCGGCCTGCCATTAGAACAAAACGACGTGGATTGATATCGACAGGTGTTCATTTGCAAGATGACAATGCACGGCCCCATACGGTTCGTGCAGCGGTTGCAACAATTGCAGACATGCGGTTTGAATGTCTGCCTCATCCATCATACCCGCCCGACCTTGTCCCAAGTGACTTCCATATGTTTGGACCCCTAAAAGAAACACTCTCTGGAACAAAATTTCAATCCGACGACGAGGTGCGCCAGGCGGCGCACGAGTGGTTGTGTCTTCTCTCAAAGCATTTTTTTAAATTTTTTTTTGGTACGGGAATTCAGGCACTTCGGAAGCGCTGGCTTACATGCTTTGAGCGTGGAGGAGACTACATCGAAAATTGATACAGGTGACTTGTATGTGTGCACAATACACACAATTTTTTTAAAAATTAAGGTTTTCATTTGACCCTCCCTCGTATAATGGCACAAGGTGTAACTCGAATTAAGCGGAGACTGCTGGAGTTAGCAGTCCTCTTAGTTGAAGCTGTCGAATGTGTAAGGCCACAACTCGCATTACCGCCTGAAACAAATATAAAATACGCTCACGTATTTTTTTTTTTTTTTTTTTTATTGGCACCAAGAAGCTGGTACAAGCAGCCAGCGCAATGTTCAAAAACTCATGTTACATTATTTTTTAACAGTGAATACGTAAAAAGTGAATTTAAAACACTGATTATTTATAAACATTATCTTTATTTTGCCAAAAAGTTAACTCTTGTCTGTTTTAATATTTAAATATAAGTTGCTTTAGTTAAAAAAGTATGTACATCTTTCGTTAGGTTGAAAAATTAAAAGTATTCATTACTTTAAGCCTTGTCATTCATATTTACCTGTTACCATTGAGCTGTGTGGTAGCAACTAAGGACTCAGTGGGAAGCATGTGGGAGCATGGTTATAAAGTGCAAACCTTGTTCAAACATTTTATTACAAGAATCATGGTCAACGATTAAACTTATACAGAATTTCACAAATAATATAATACAATATAATACATAAGAAAGCTTCGATCTTGCAGATTATGATCTCAATAAAACCTGTACCAATACAAATATATGTTAATGCGATGACAACCTTGTTAAATAGTGTCACCTTTTTACTTACACGCATGACTTGGCACTTTTTAGCGTTTAATTCCAACTGCCAATCTTTACACCACGCAATTATTTTCATAATATCGTCTTGTAACAAAGCGCAGTCGTCCTGGGTTTTATTTCGCGATAAATAATAGCATCATCGGCAAATAATCTTTTCATCCCCCCTATTATGTCGCATAGATCATTGATGTATATGATTTATTCTACCTCAAATACCCGACAGTGCTAGAAAATGGCAACTTATCACCTCGAAGCCACCGCCAGCCCCGCCCGCTGCCAATCTCCCCAATCGGCGGAAAACCGCTCACGAACATAGAGCGCAGCGGAGGAATTCCCTCGATTAATGCGAGTGAGGAACGGTCTCGGTCGGGTCACAAATCCACATCATGCGGTACTTCCAGGCCGCCGGGTCAAATTACAAGTCCTCGCTAATACCAGCAGACCTCTAACGTCGCAGTCAATTAGGGAAAATATTAGGCCCAACGAACCAATCCGCCGCCGCCGACCCACTGACTTCCCGGATTCGTGTCCCCGAAAATCAACTCCATCAGCCACTAGAGGGCACCATCAGAGCCACAGCGCGCTCTCACGGGCGAAACTAGCACGCGGGCTCTGCAGGAACCAGCATCATAAGACAATCGAGGGCGGGGAAAATAAACAATGCGAGCCGAGCACGGCTCAACCATTGATAATCGCAAATTTATGTTGCCGCTAGTAGCAGACGGTCATTTCAAATGAATTAATTTACAGAAATCACGCTAACAAGCTTGTCTTTGCTTGGGCTGCCCATCACGAAATTTCCCTTGCTCTTACGTGACTCCCAGGGCTGGCATTACAGCAAAAAACTACATTAAAAATAAAAGCCTAAGACTTTCTAGTTGAGTGCAAAGCATTTAGATTAAAAAAAAAAGCAATCATCAGTAATTTTTTTATATGATTTTCTTTAATATTAACAAAAAAAACTTCATCAAACTCTCTGACTCTAGAAAACGCGACTTACAACTGTCCGTTTGTGACTGACGGTTTCGTGAATGGTTATCAGTAGTCTCGCCGAAAGTTTGTCCACTGGTAATTTCCTCCAGCATAAGACGAACGGAATAGTTTTTTGGCATTAATACGATTGTACACGAGTCTGTAACAATGGTCTACGGTCCCGTGAACCTACAACCTACGTAGTATCATCCATTAAACTGCGTTTGGGGTTGAGGTCACAATTGTAATAGGCTTCATCTAGCTGTGCTGATTATTTCCACTACGATCTGAACACATTTCTGATTCTCCTCGAGTACGATTGTTACAATGCCGTTACTAGTGACATTACAGTCCTCATTGGTAGGGCGCGCAGTGGCACGTACTGACTTTTTAAATTTATAAAAAAGTATTGTGTTAAATGAGAACAATTTCAGGTTATAATCCTTCTCTTAAAACATTCAGGCAGATCAATAGGGTATTCGGTGTTCAGACACTAAAACTCCAAAAGTCCGCCAAAAAGAACTTTCGCTTCAAACAGACATCTGGATTCCTGACGGAAAAGCCTTCAGAATTACGGATCTAGTTACAAACGTAGTTATCAGACTTCTTTTAAAAAAATTCTTACCACCAGATGTCGACATTAAATTTTTTTAAAGCAAATTAAAGAAAACAGCTGCAATGGTGTCTCGAACCTCCAGTCCTCCGCTTACTGAATGAAGCGCCAGCTCAACTTGTGAAGGTCAAACAGAGGACATATCTGCAGAGTTCAATTTACCACACTACGGAGACAGCCAGAAGTCAGTGGGAGCCAAATCTGACGAAGAGGGTGGATGTGGCGACAAATCGAACTTTAAGTCACTGATTTTCGCGATGGTTTTTCGAGCAGTGTGAGAGGGTGCATTGTCTTGATGAAAAATTATTTTTTCCTTCTGTAAACCAGGTGCTGTGTCACAAATTTTTACTTTCAGCTGGTCCTAAAGGTCACAATAATAATCTGAGTTTATCTTTTTACCAGTTTGGAGGTAATCCATGAACAAAATTTTTTTTGCGTCCCAAAAAACTGATGCTAACACCTTCTTGGCTGATTTCTCACCGTAAAACGCTTTCGAGTCGGATTACCGGGTTCACGCCACTCCTTAGCCTCTCGTTTTGATTCAGGATCATGTTGGTAGACCCAAGTCTCATCCGTAGTGATGAAACGAAGCACAACATCTTTTTTATCCTTTCTAAAACGCTCCAAATGTTGCTGAGATAGTCGCATTCGAATGTGTTTTTGTTCCTTTGTTAGTGAAAGCGGCACCCATTTTGCACACAGCTATTTGAAACCTAAAATATTACTGATACTGCTTAATGCATGCTTAGAGCTTCTAATAAATCTGTTAATCGACGATCCTCCAAAACCATATCCTGTATTTTTGCTATTATTTCTGGTTTTCATACACTTTTCGGACGTATTTCACGTGGATTATCTTCAAGACTCGTACGACCACGTTTAAATTCAGCAACCCATCTTTCTGCTGTTCTAATTGAAGGTGAAGAGTCCTTCTACTCCTTTAACAATCTTTCATGAATTTGGTTTGATGCTGAAGCTTCCAAAAATAAGAATTTTGCTACTGCATGATATTATTTTTTTTTTTCATTTTCACCAATATGCTGTGACACGTCAACTTTGAACAGCTGTAAATATACGAATAAGTTATGAGATCTACATGAAACTTCACACGTGTCCATAAAAAAGTAGTATCACGTTTAGAAAATTAAACGACGAACCTACGAGTGAAATCCCTTATCGAACGACTGCGACACCGCGCCACTGACTGACTGTTATGCCTCCGTGGCTGCTCTGCATTCGATTGCTATCAGGCGCCAGCCCTACTGAACACGAAGCAGCCTAGTCACTCAAAGCCGTAAAACATTTTCACACACACGTCCTTGTCGAACTTACAAGGTCGGCTCTTTACAGACCCTGAGCTGCATTATTTTTACTGTAGTTCTTATTCTTCAACACGTCATGTAAGATAACAGGATGCGGTAGGTTGCTCGCTGGTTCGCAAGAGAACCGGGATTGTTACAACACAGCATGTATAAAACTTTTCAGGGCCTCAATATTACTCTGTACATACAGACTATAAACTGTCATCTCTTGAAGATCAATCAGAATATAATTGCAAAGTGAATGTCTCAGACGCACTAAAGCGGCTGAATGCAGCTACATTTTCAGTTTTTACAATTTGAGTAATATCTTATCTGACTTCAAAGAAACTATTTTTCTTGCTTTCACTCCTTAATGTCAGAAGCAACAATATTCTGTGACAATTCTATCTCATACAGACAAAGAGCCCAGAAGCGAGTAGAAAGCATTATATGTGGGGTTAGCATTGATGCGCGGGTATACATACACATTAATGTCCTTATCAGTTATACTCTGTTTCCAACAAACAGCAAAATACACACTTGTGGCACTAGAGGTTAAAATGATGTTCACAGGGACTGCAAGTCATTGTTCAAAATGGAGTGAGATATTGAGGGAGACATATCGTCAATAAGCTCTCAACATGTCTTAATATTCTCGCAGAGGCCAACGTTAAATTCAAGCAAAAACTAAAGTAATTTTTGATTGAGAACTCCCTTAAGTCCATAGAAGAATTACTTTCAAATGAATCTTCAGAAAGACGCCGGTATCTCATATGAGTGCACTTGGAATTACTGTTCGTATCTTCTGTGACGGCGCACTTCTCGGCGTTTTGTCGTGCACCTCGCTCGATTCCTTCCCCGTGTCCAGTCTCGCGATTTGTCGTATCTTATTGATCACACTGTGATTCTTTCGTCAGGATACTTTTTTTATTTGGCAAAAATTAATACGTAACAGCTTCTGGAAGTCTTGCAAGGTGGAATATTTGGAATATTTTGCGGTTCTCAGCCTCACCTCAGTTCACTTGACTATCAGTTTCACTGAACAATTTTGGTTTGCGAGCCACTGGCATTGCGATGGAATGTTTGGCCGGCGCGGTGAGGAATATTGCCTCCTAATTCTTGCTGAAGAACTGAAGAGAAAAGAGCGAGATGGAAAAAGTTAGTGCAAGCCTCAGAAAAAATGATAAAAAATAAAATAGTGGGAGGAATTCACATGCAAATTGAAGACAAGTTACAAAGGAAATAAATACTGTATGGAGTAGTAAGAAACAAAACAAAATTTAGACATATGCTGACCAAAGTTCTGGATAAATCAGGTGAAGTGCAATGGAAAGAGGAAGAGGTACTCAGTACATGGAAAGAATACTTCAAAAACCTGTTGGAAGGAATAGTAGGAAAGCAGGAAGGAACCAAAGAAAAGGATAGTGAAACATCCACTTTAGAAAGGGAAACAGAAGAATTTAGCATGCTAGAATTAGAATTGGTTGTGGAAGAAATACCAAATGGGAAATCGCCAGGACTAGATGAACTGACAGCAGAAATGGTAAAAGCAGCAGGAGCAATGGGTATGCAATGGTTGTATAGAGTCATACGGAGAGTCTGCAATGAAAGGAAAGTATCAAAGGATTGGAGGAAGGGCGTCACAGTGCCTATTCATAAAAAAAGGGAGTAAAACGAAATGCGTAAACTACAGGGCTATTAGATTGTTGAGCCATGGCCTGAAAATTTATCAAATTATTTTAAATAAAATCAAGTAAAGACTAGAGAATACAGCTAGAGAGGAGCGGTGAGGTTTCTGGCAAGGAAGATCTACAGTGGATGCAATTTTTATACTAGGCAAATCACAGAGAAAATGTGGGAATACGGCAAAGACACAGTAATAGCTTTCATCGACATAAAACAGGTCTATGACAAAGTACGGAGGGAAAGCATATGGCTAAGTTTAAAAAAGAGAGGAATAGATTAAGGGATTGCGAATGTATTAAGTAAAATATAGGAGAAGTGTTAGGATTCCGTGCGCATAGACAGCAAACTATCAGAATGGTTTCACACGAAACGAGGAGTAAGACAAGGAAGTGTGTTGTCACCTGTCCTGATTAATGTAGTATTAGATGCAATAATAGCTGAAGTCCAGGGACACAGAGATCCAACAGAGCTGAAGGTAATAGCATATGCTGATGACATCATAATATAGAAGGAGATATAGCAGGATCTGGAAGGAGAATTACAGAAATGGTGACTGCAATTGGTAAACATAGCGTGGAGATTAGTGTGTAAAAGACCAAAATAATGAAGATAACCAGAAACGCTGGCCCTTCAAAGGCTGTGTTACACGACGACAAGAAATTGGAATGGGTAGAATCGTTTGTGTATATGGGAAGCTAGGTAACTATCAATGGAAAGATGGAAGAAGAAATAGGGGTGAGAGTAAGAAAGAGTGGACAATTGTATCATCAGTTAAAGGATGTAATGTGGAAGTTGAACATAGGGAACTGAAGCCAAAATTTTGCTCTATAAAGTATATTACCAGCCCATACTGAAGTATGGCTCTGAAACCTGGACTTGGAGAAAGATAGATATTAGCAGATTGCAGGCGGCAGAGATGAGGTTTCTGAGAGGGATAGAGAATGTCACGAGGAACGATAAAATTAGAAAACATCAGGGAGAGACTACAAGTGGAAGCATTAGAAGAGATGTTAAGGAGGAAATGTGGCTGGGGCATGTTATGAGGATGGAGGAGGGGAGGATGCGGAAGGTAGCAATGCTGAACAGCGGGAAGGGAAGGAGACCAGTTGGAAGACCTCGGGCAAGATGGAGGGACCAAGTGAAGAAAGACGCAGAGACTGAGCGAGCCGTTTGGAGAAAAGTGGTGGAGGAAAAATCTTGGAACGACCGCCAGACTTGGAAGAGGACATGCAGGACTACCTGCAAAGGCGGAAACGTCTAGTGATGACGATGAATTTTTGCTGCGGTTCTCAATCGTCGCCACACCTGCTCGAGCCCAGGAAGGCGCCGTTTGTTCTCTGATCGCAGGTGGTGGTGTTGGGGTGCGTGACATGTGCTGTGTTTTGAGGGCCGCCGTGTGTGGAATGCACGGCGCATAGCACGCGTCCAACGGGGCGTCTCCAATCTGGACGCCGCGGCGCCATATTGGACCAGTGAGACGGCACTAACGCCGTGATTAGCGCACGGCCTCCTCACATTCCACACGTCTGCTAGATTTTATGTCTCACACTTGCAGAGGAAGCAGCCAACTGTAAACGGACGTGGATCTGACGATTTTCTCGCCTCCTGTAGTCAACTTGCGCCGTTTTCCGCGGCTGTGGATGGTACGACTGTTATATATCGGTCAGCCAATAACAAACACTGGCACACCCGGCAACCGAAACCAGTAGGCCTGAGCTGGCTCCCCCACAGTGTCACCATCAAGTCGCTCAAGCAACTAAAAAGGAGACGGCGTGAATAGGGGATTGCGACTGGGCTGTACAGAAGTAAGCTATGCGGCTGACTCTTAAACATTAAGAGCGATCTGGACGTTATTGCGGCATGCTGCAATCAATGGCAATTTACATAAATTGCAAAAAGTGCAAGACAATGTGCATAACTTACAAAAAAGAATCGTTTGTTCAGCAGTAAAAGGTAAACAGCTTAGTTATTAATATAGATGATTCCGCGAATTATTTACGCGTAACAGTACAGAACAACATGAAATGGGACTCGCACACTAATTGTATGGTACGTAGAGCTAAGTCTGACATGTGAATCATAGATCAAATTCTGAAGAATTTTAACGCACATCCAATTATCGTACGCCTACATCTGAATTACTGTTGTGCTGATTGCGATCCGTATAGCAAGGGATTAATTGACGCGTTAGAGAAAATACAGAGAATAGGCGCTCGATTCGTGACTGCTAGTTACAGTCCTTACGAAATCGTGACAGAACTGATAATAGATTCGGCTGGAATTGTCTAGCAGATAGAGGACGTAGGTTTAGTTAGGATTAGCAACACCTTTCATTTACGATTGCGATGGAATACTTCGTCCGCCACGCTATCTGTGTCGCAGAAGCCGGGCGCCGCGCCGTACTGATGGCCGTGTGAAGTCTTTCTGCCCTCACGCTGTTTGAGTTTCGAATGTGCAAGGTTAATTCTGGTGCAAGGAACACCCACAGTTTACTGAACTGCAGAGTGTGTCTGTAGACAGTCGAAACGTGAAGCGCATTGATCTCGATTTACTTGAGGGAACAATACACAATCGACTGTGACGTCGTGTGTTGAGAGTATCGATCCTACGGTTGGAACAGAAACTGAAGGAAAAATTTCTTTTCTTACGGCTTTCGTCTCGTCGAGGTCTTTAGAGGCGGGAAAGGACTGGGTGTAAGGCATTCGGGCGTCGTCTTTTGAACGGACGATCCTTTCATTTGCCTGGAGAGATGTGGGAAACCACGAAGACCAGAATCTGGAAGGACGGGAAGTGTTTGAAGGAGCGTGCTCCCGAATGCGAGGCCAAATTCTTACCGATCACGCAACACGATGGAAAATACCAAACTTCAGTTAGAAGTGAAAAAGATCAATTAATGCACAAAGACATTTATACAAATGCCAGGGGGTGTTCTACACACGAGAACTAGTGATGTGCCGGATATCCGTATCCGTACCCGTATCCGCGGATATCCGAGGGAAAAAAACATCTGTATCCGCATCCGTTACTTTTTAGCCGATTTTTAACGGATATTTTGTAAAGAATTTCATTAAGCACGTATATAAAATTTTCAAGATAGTGTGACAGCCCTCAAACCTAAAATGAAATGGAATTGTATTTAATGAAGCACTTATAGCAAGCTAGAGATTGGTTGAATTTGTTCTTGCATGTTTGATTTTCAATTAACTATAAATCAGTGTATATAGATTTTGTTTCATGAAAAGAAATTACTTAGAGGCCATTTAATATGTTTAAGGACAGAATTGTGCAAGAGAATTGCTTCAATGTTTGTAATTCCAAGTATTAATGCAAGTTACGATGTCTAAAGGACAATTTGCTACAGTTTAAAATGATTTCTGTGTATAATTTTGTGTTTAAGTATCTTTAATTTCCATTTCTGACCATTTTGCATTGATGGTAAATGATTATATATTAATTCTGATTATTTTTAATATGTTTCAATTGTTTAAGTATTTTTAATGTTCGAGAAATATCTGGCGGAAGCTTTTGAAGTGTTCTAGGAAATTCGATGGAGTTTATATAAAGCTAACATCTGAGACAGAGAAACGGTTTTCACCGACTCAATTTACGACGGCCAAGTACTGTATTGTCTGTGGACAATCGCTGGATTGTATGTATCCATGGAAACAGTATCTTTGACGTCGTGTCTATGAAAATAAAAACAAGTTTAAACTGAACTGTATCGTGGACTAATTGTTTATCATATTAATTAAACGACGAACAAACTAATAATTGGTAGCAATGAAATATTGCTAACTTCAATTCCAATTACTTTATATTTCTTAAAATCTCATATCTGGAACATTTATATTCCAAAAATTAATTATTTAAACATTTATTTTACTAGGTAACCAAAGGTAACTTGTAACTTACCAGTATAACAAGTTTTAAGGTATTATTTCTGTCTTCATAGTGAGATCAGACATCTAATATTTGTTATTTGGTAACTGAAATTATTATTAAGGTACCGCTAAAGTGTTCACATCAGATAAAATAATCACTTTTACAGAAACATATAAAATATGTTATATTTAAAATTAAGTATGGTAAATTATGCTTCAGAAAGAGTAACTTCGCAGCTTTGTCACCCAAAAGTCACGTCCATAAAAGGAAGTTGTTTGCCCACCTCGACTTCCACGGGGAACTTAATTTTGTAGTGGGCACTATTTAAATCTTGGAAAAATGCCTGGAGGGATTCTCGTCCATGAGGCCAGATAACAAATGTGTTGTACACGTATCGCAGCCATAAAGAAATTTTCAAGTTGTAATTGTTGACGACTTCAGCCTCAAACGCCTCCATAAGCACATCGGTCACAATTGGAGAAAATGGGCAACCCATCGCTGCTCCCTCAGTCTCTTGGTAGAAGTCATTCTGCTATTGAAAGAAGATAGTCCCAAGGCAGAATTCAGTTAGCGACGCCTATTCTTAGGGCAGGCTGAGATTTTCACGTTTGGGAACAGTGACGTGACGTCGAAGCTTACTAGTAAGTTGTTGTCTTCCAGGCGTCTGTCCTTGATCACATTTATAAAATTGGAAGAATTCCAAATTGTAAAAGAAGAGTTCCTCAGATTCTATAGATTATCCGCCAGGTATCTTGCCAGCCGATGTATCGGAGACTGAAACGCGCTGACAATTGGGCAGGCAGTAATGTCATGGTGTCACGTGATTAGACGTAGTTAATCTTTTCTTGACTTCTGGTCCGATTAAGGTTGCTTCCAGTATTTTAGTTGCAACTTTACGTCGAATCGTCTATAGAAGGTTTGTTGGCAGCTTTCCATACGTTCTGTCTTTCAATAACTCCTCCTCCTTTGCGGTGGAATTCTTCGGCATACATCACCGCTGAAGAATTTACTTTGTCAACTGGTAACACCACAATGTCTTCTCTATCTCTCATTCGACGCAAGGCGTTTCGTTCCCTTCGATTGCGGTTTTTCGTATCGTGAGATAGCGAATCATACATCACGCTGCTACGACAGTGAGCCGTGTGTGGATAGAAGAGGGTCGCACACAGCGACGAGTGGACACAGTGTGGCCACAGCACGGGGTGGCCGTGACCGACACAACAGCTTCGACCATAGTATCGGAACGACGCTGCAGCGGGACTTGGCTGCATGCTGCAGCGAGCGTCGTGGTAACGCTCCAGCCTCTCATTTCGGAGGACAAGGTTTCGAACCCCGTTCCATCATCTAGATTTGGGTTTTCCGTGGATTCCCAGATCACTCCAGGCAAATACCAGATTGGTTCCTTGAATAGAAATGGTTGAATTCCTTACCGTTGCTTGCTTCTAGTCCTTTTCAGCCTCTAATCACTTCGACGTAAATTAAAAAAAAAAACATGTAGAATAATTTTTTTTTTCATCAGTTCTTTGACTTGCTGAGTAACAGTATCTCTGGGTTTCGGCCACGTCAGACGTCCCAGAGTGACGCTTTGATATGTCGTTCAACCCAGCAGCGTGGTAGGTGTCCTCACTTCAAAACGTAGTGCGCTACGGCGCCTGCGTCGATACCGAGCGGCAGAACGCGTGAACTGGCTGACTAATTCAACTGTCTACGACAGTGCGGCGGCCGAGGAGAGAGTGAGTGAGGGAGTGACGTTAGGGACTCGGCCCGTGCGTCACGCCGGCTTAGCGGATATTGCAGGGCCGAGCTCACATATTGGACGCACACCTCACCTCACACTCGTCTCTTCGCCTCGACAAACACGTGCATACATTCTGCAGACAGCTTTGGACCATTTTGTTTTCCACCTGTCTGCTCTGCAGGTGGAAACATATGGCGTTTCGATTACTCTTTATCACTTATTGATTTTGCAGAAAGTAAGCTGGGGAGCTTTGACCCGCTGTTGGCCGCTGACAGAATTGTTTGTGGAAATGCTTTTCTCCTCAGGGATATACTGGTGATACTTATTTTCTTGAAGTTTATCATTGTAGGCTCATTAGTCTACTAATACTAGGCAGCGGTTTTACCATTGAGAACTAACGTTTTAGAAGGCCATCAATATAGTTTGAAACACAGTTCTAAGTTCGGTTACACAATATTCAGTATGGCAATATTGAAAAATATGGAATTACATTTTCTGATTTCTAAGTTTGGTGATTCTGATCTAACGGATACTGTGTTCTTTTTGTAGTGATTCCGCCACAAGTTGTTATAATTCAGAACATCTTCAATGTTCATTTTATGTATTTTAAATACGTATTAGGCTCCGAAATTCTTGAGGTGCATATAGCCAGTCGTGTTTGCTAATAATCCCTTTTGCGGCACCGAAGTATCTGTCTCTTGGTAAAAGAATGTGTTTGCTCTCGCAAGTAGTGGTGAATCTGGTCGCGCACGCTGCCAACAGAAAACGGACTGGACAGCGGAATGAAGTAACCACGCAAGAGTCTTCAAGAGCCTGACTGTTGTGATAAGAAATATATGATTTGGCCTGTGGTAATGTCATTCACACAAGTTTCAAATACGCAAAGCTGTCGTCAACGGAACAGCTAAGGAGGCGCGCGGAGACACGGCAACAGCCGGCTGCATGATCGCTACGCCCGTCTGTTATTTGATTGGCATGAAATTTGTATGTACAATTATTAGTAGCAGAATTCAATTCTGCCGGATTGCCTATCCTAATATGGCCGCAAGTATTTCTAATTACATTACAGGGACTGAGCGAGGAAGTGGATCTGGGATCGGAGTTGGATCATCGGGGTGAAGTAACACTATTTGCTGTCACGACGTGGTGCTGTACAGGGTAGACGAGTGTATACTGTTTACAGTGTAATGTGCTCTGACGATACTGGAATACTGACGAATGGCTGATTACACTGTAACTGCGAGAGCTTTTACTGTGAGTACAGTAAACAACTTTCACCTCAGGGTGTGCATGTACTGTACATTTCCGACGCCTTTCTTTCCTTACGTGAATTATTAGTCCCAAAATCAGTACTATCCGAGTCGGTCATCTCTGACACTTGTGCGCTACGCAACAGCTGATTTATTAACAGGAAGTACTTGAAGATAGCTGCAAAATGACATATGTTCGGAGATATGGCTCTCTCTACCTAAACAAAGATATTGGCATACAATTCTAATACACATAGCAGACACGAAGAAGTGGCTGCTTCACAGCAAATGTGCAGCTCCACTATAAATACTCATTTCTTTAATAAAAACCATTTTTGAAAAATGTGAATTTGTGGCCATTTTCAAATAACCGACTAACTTGTCCGCCAGCTAACGAGATGGGGAGCCTGAGGGCAGGAAGTGGGAATTCTGCCGGGATCTAACTTAAACACCAAAAATATCCCTCAGGCAAGTGAGAAACGGAGGGGCAAACGTTTCAAGAGTCACTAGGAGATCGTGGGCTAGAGTAATGGTCATGGCGGGACCAAAGGCTCAGCCCTAGGGCCGATCCCGGGGCTCGAGCGTGACGTTCTCTTACGTACGGTACAGTTGCTACTTACTTTTCAGTGACTGTTAAATAAAATACTTAAAAGTGTATGCGCTGGGAGAAATTCGTAGCAGGCTGAGTGTGTGTGATGAAGAGAAATTTAGGATGTTAAGTTGGTAATGTTGTGTGAAATTTAAACGACAGACGGTTGGCACACGGGGCACGCGTGTCTCCTTTGCATTAAAGACGCAAACTTCGTGCGGTGAAGCTCATTTCTTTAACTACGTTAAAACTGGGAGTTATAAATTAATTTATTTTGATAAAATTTGAGAACTCAAGGCAAAAATACCTCAAGTTTCACGCTTATTACGACTCGTGTGTACATGTAGGACGCGGCAGACCTGTACAGGCTGCTCTGTGGCCTGTTGGAGGAACTGGGCAGAGCCTGGGTTACTGTTGAGCTGCCGTACGTAGTACACCCTACACACGAGCGGGCTCCGTCTTAACTCTGCGCGGGACACAGTGAAGTGAACGATCCAGTGGTTTAGTTTGCTCCCTGCTGGACGGCGTAACAGAGACACGGCGTCAAATTAACCACGGAACGGTCACTCCGTGCGCCGTCTGCACTCGCCTGACGAAGACGGCGCAGAGGGCCATCGAAACGACACCCGTGAGGACGACGCAGAAGTCGTGTTCGGCCGCTGTGTAGGCGGACCTGAGGAGGCGGAGATGGCGCAGGCAGAAACTAGAAACAGGCAGGCGGCTAAACAAACAGAGGTACCTGGATACTGCAGTGCTCCAACTGAACGAAAAGAATGAGTTGCTATGTTCCAAGGAGATAATATAGACGAAGGAAACCGTTCAGAACTGTGTCGATTGTTAATATGTAGCTCATGTGAAACATAGGAGAACAAGTTTTGCTTTGTGGGTGACAAATCGATTGCAAACGATGGGAGGGTAATTAATTTGCTTCATTTATCTAATCAACTCTGAATGATTGAATTAATTATTATTGCTGAACAATGAAACATTTGAATTTTTATCGACAAAACTTTTCTGTTGACATATAAAATTTCTGAAATTCAGCTTCAGCTATTTTTGAGAAAACCTTAAACATCTATATAGAATATCCCTAACACCACGAACACAAACATGGTAAAGTTCGTAGTGGACAATCAAATAAAAATTTAAACCAGACCCTCGTATTGTGCGTAATAGCCAAAGAAAATATATCAAAAAATTGTAAATTAAGTTATTTGGTGGTGCTATTTCTATAGCTTTTTGCAAAAAAGAAATCAGTGAAAGCTCAGCAGTAATGCGGGCCCTACTTTTATAATTGCTGACAAAGGCGAAATTCAGCAATTACTTAATAGTATAACAATTGTTCCCTAAAAGCGGACTCTACAAGATCAATAGTATTGTCAATATCAGTATTGACAATACAGCCATCAATACTCGCACCAACCAGTAACAATACGGCGCTTCCTTACACGATCACTATTATTGACGATACAATTGTTAATAAATTTGCTTTCTCTCTTTCTGCTTAACAATTAGGATGAATCAGCTTGGTTTTATTCAGTTTATTTTGGTTTTTGTCCTTCCAAAACACATATAATGGAACAAACGATTGTTTATCTATTATTTCGGTGCTTATAACAAATTAGTAAAGCTGTAGTAGAAACGCTTATACATGTTATATAAGGCTGTATGAAGGCAAGTTTTCATAGTTTTGTATTTACTTGTTAATTTTATAAATTTTGTTTTTATATACACTGAGGTGACAAAGTCATGGGATAGCAATATGCAAATATATAGATGGCAGTAGTGTCGCTTACAAATTGTATAAATTGTCAGTGGCTGGGCGGGACTTTCATTTGTGGTCAAATGCTTCGTGTGAGAAGGTTGATTATGTGATTATGGCCACACGACGAGACTTAACGGATTTCGAACGCGGTATGCTAGTTGGAGCTAGACACATGGGACATTCAATTTCGGAAATCGTTACAGAATTTAACATTCCGAGATCCAAGAGTGTGCCGAGAATACCTAAATTCAGGCATAACCTACCATCACGGACAACGCTGTGGTCGACCGCCGGCACTTAATGAGCGGGACCAGCGACGTCTGCGAAGACAAGCAACACTGCGTGAACTAACCGCAAGAATGAATGCGGGACGTCCGACGGGCGTGTCCGTTACGACAGTCCGGCGAAATTTGGCTTTAATGGGCTATGGCAGCAGAAGACCGACTCGGGTGCCATTACTGACAGCACGCCATCACCAACAGCGGCGCTCCTGGGCTCGTCACCATATCAGTTGGACCGTAGACGACTGGAAACAAGTGGCTGGGGAAGATGAGTCAAGGGTACGAGTGTAGCGCAGACCCTGTGAAGCCGTGGACCCAACTTGTCAACAAGGCTTGTGCAAGCTGGTGGTGGCTCCATAATGGTGTGGGCTGTGTTTACATGGCGTTCAGCTACTGGGAGACCACTTGCAACCATTCATGAACTTCACGTACCCAAACAACTATAGAATTTTCCAGGATGATAACGCGCCATGTCACCCGGCCATAACTGTTCGCGATTGGTTTGAAGAACATTTGGTACAATTCCAACGGATGATTTGGCCATCGCGATCGCCAGACATGAATCCCATCGAACATTTATAGGACATAATCGAGAGATCAGTTCGTGCACAAAATCCTCCACCAGCAACACTTTCGGAATTATGGACGTCTTTAGAGGCTGCATGGCCGAATATTTGTCCAGAGGACTTCCAACGGCTCGTGGAGTCCATGCCACGTCGTGTTGCTGCACTTCGCCAGGCAAACGGAGGACCGACTCACTATTAGCAGAGTATCCCATTACTTTTGTCACCCCAGTGTACATGTAATTCGGTTTCTTGGCTTCCTATGCACGTACCTGTTGACTTTCACAACAACATCGAAGGATGTCAATGTAATGGCTCCTCCCTACATAGATACAATAGTGAGCAAGTACAATGACTCCCTTCACTACTTAACTGAAAGTAAGCAGGTGGTACATACTTGATATGTATTTTTTAAAGTGAATGAAGTAGAGAAATGCTTTAACTACTTACAAGTATGTTGACTATAACAGACAGTACAAATACAACATTTACCTAAACAATTGAAATACTGTAACTAGAAAACCGAAGTTAACGAAAAACCTTCAGCAAGCTCTTTTAAACCCTCTAAAACTCATCGGATGTGTCACAGCTCACGAATTTGGAATTCGACATCAGTTTTGGAATGCGGTAGGCTCGTTGAGTGGAAAACATGTAGTTATAACGAAACCAGATAACTCAAGCTCCTTGGGATATAATTACAAGTTTTTCAGTATCTTGCTCTTCGCTCTAGATGATGTGAAGAAGGAGTTATAATGTTTGATGTCGGAATGAACGATGAAAATTTGAACGTATGGATAATGCTATACTCCAATCTCGGAGAATTGTTCCAAGAAGGAAAATTGAATTTACACTAACTTACAGCTTTGCCGAATATAGCTGATCTTTTTCCGTGTGTATTTATTGCAGACGAGGCAGAAATCCTACTGTCAAAGGTTATTGAGTGAATCAATAAGAGGTTGTCAGGAGCTCTTGTATTTGTAGAAAAACATTCGAAACGTTGAATTTGTAATGTTACATCTGGTTTGAGAATAAATAACAGCTGATGTTTGTCAACGTTAAACGAAACTGTATGTGTTATAGACCTGAGCAGTCACAGACAGGAGGGGGGCGAGCTCACCAGACGCTCGCCACACACACAAAAAAAACTAGGACCCGGGGGAGCAGAGACCTTCGCTGCCCGTGCGGATAAATGTTGTTGTCCCAAGAGAGAAGGGAATGTTTGTTTAGCGCTCGGAAGATACGAGTGGTTCAGACGTGTTGTGAGTGGTATGTTGAAATTTATTGCTGGTCGTCTGATGGAGGACTGCGGTACTGGGGAGAATGTTTTTCAGGGTGATCTTAAGCGACGGACGACTGAAGAGAGGCATTCGTGGCTGAGGGTTCGACGAGTCAGGTTGTTTGGGAGTCGGAACGTGGACCACGGCTGCAGGCTGTTCGGCGATCGAGTCTCGCCGGTGCTGACTACCTGACGTCGACGGAGCCGGGCTGTGCAGACGCCTTCCCTACACGACGCCACACAGAGCAGTGGGCGCTCGACTCACAGCTGTTGCAGTCCACGACGGCATCTCTCCACAATGGTCAACAACCTTTGCGTCTCGCCTCTTCCAACAACAACGTCCAACGAACGGTAAAGGAGCGCAGTTCACGCCTCAGTTGTCACCGGAATTCAGTTTAGCAAAACCCAGTAACGCTTATGGGATAATTCATGCAATCCACTGAGCAGCAATTTATGAATTGCTAAGAGTGTAGGTGATTTACTTTAAAATAAAGATAAAGAATTTTATTTCTTAATTTGTGGGTTTTCAATTAATAATATGGTTCATTTATCACCTTTCCTTATGATCCATTATTTTGTCAAATCAAAGTAGTTGATTGAACTCACTGGCGCCCAAGAGTATGACCTATATCAACTTACATCAGCTTGGCAATCATATGACGAGGCAAACAAAATAAGTAATAATAAAAGTAATATCTTCAAAACTAAGGGTATTGTACAAAATGGCGACCAACGTGGGGCCGTGTTTAGCGCGAATAATTTAGCTTACAACTGGATTCATGGTGAAAACTGTTGACTTTATTCTTTGATGTACTTTTGTGTATGCCTGTATTTCAGATGCTGTACGGTGGATGGAGAATGGCTGAAATATAGAGTAATATCATTAAATGAATGTAATTTCAGATGCAGTTATTCCAAGTGAAGCTGACATTTCCATTACTTTATTTGCCAGTGATTTTGTTGTTGTTCATGGTTGAGAAAAAGATTTCTTGCATCCGGCGTTGTTTGTGTCTGTGCGGCGTTGCATTATTCCATGGATATTGAAATTTAAACATTCACTAGGATTTTTCGTCACAGTTTGTTTGTTGAAAGTTTTTTTTAAAAAACAAAAGATCTGTTACATTTAATGTGGGTTTCTAATTTGAAAATACAAGTACATGAAACTGCGGTGTGGTAAACAAGTGGGGGTAATAAATATGAACACAACAATGGATGAGAGTAATAATTTGGAGAACGTGGCAAATGACGCGGAATTACAAAACAGTTTCGTTGAAAATCCATTGCTAGCAACTGGTTCTGTACGGGAGGCGGTCTGTCTTGAAGTAACGAATATGAATGAAACTGTGACCAGCAATAGTGTAGCTGCTATTATAGATAATAACAATTTGCATAACCCACCAGATACCGAGTGCGAAGCATTTTCTCAAGCTGCGGTGTTTGCTTTGTTACGAGAAATGAATGAACAGATGAAATCTGTGCGAAGTGATGTAAATTCTCAGTTCAAAAATATGAACGAAAAAATTGATTCGCTTGAAGTGAAGCAAGACAGTTTCATTCAACGGATCGAGGACAGGATTGCCAGATTTTGTTCGGAGACCGACAACAAACTTGAACAATTTAAAAAGAAGGTCACCGAAGAAATACTGGTTATCCAGGATACAAATAACCAACTGGTTAACAAAACTATCACTCTTGAAGAAGGTCAGGTGAAATGTGATGGGCGAATCACAAAGATAGAGCGTGAGATTTGTGGGATACGGGTAGAGACGAATGGACACCACCAAACATTGACAAAACGAGTCAATGAATTGGAAAAGAATACTGAACGTGAAGTCGCGAAAGTAAGGGAAAGAATGGATACCGTCGATTCATCTGTTGCGCAAGTCCGGGCCGAGAATGTGACAATACAACAAACGCAACGCAAATTGCAAGAAAACGTTGCCGAAGCACGGAAAGAGCTGGAAGAAAAGATTGCTGCTGTGAAAAATGGTGAAAATAATCAGGGGTTATATGTAACCGGACAAGAAATTGTAATTCGGGGACAAGTGGAGTTGCAGCTACCACGTTTTGGTGTGAAGAGAGGGAGTAATCCGAAAGTATTCCTCCAACAACTGGAAGAGTATTTCCACATCAAAAACATACCGAATAATTTGAAATTACTGGTGTTACAACAATGCCTAGATTCTGAGGAGAGAGTTTGGTTCAGTATTTCGAATGGATCGAAAATGGCATATGACGAATTTAAGAACCTATTTTTGAAAATGTACTGGTCAGAAGTGACACAGACACAGCATCGAGTGGAAATTTATCGTGGGAGATATGATCCGCGGGACGGGGAGTCAATGCGATCCTACGCTTCCAAGCTGGCGATGTTGGCAGAGCATTTGGACTATCCTATGGGGAGCGGGGAGTTGATTGCAGCCATAAGCACCCATTTCAAACCAGAAATTCGTTGCCACATCAACCCAACAATGATAACAACAATGCAACAGTTCTTAGAAACGCTAGGAAATTTGGATCAAATAGGCATGTACTACGAACGGGAACAAAGACCAAGAGACGAAAAGAATGGCCAATACCACAAACAAGGAAACGGAGGGAATAACAAAAGAAGATGGGAGCGAAATCAGAATCAGTCTCCACATCAAAATCAGCAATTCCAAGGTGTACAAGGAGCGGGCCAGAACAGAAATTTTCAAGAAGGTCAGAGAACGCAGGAACGTGCACAGAACATGAACGCAATTCGACAAATAAACAATGATCAAAAAACAGAGGACGTACGAGGGGAACATTCTCAGGTTCGGCAAGACGATGGTAATGGTCAAATAAATTCGTCACAATGAAGTTTAGCGGGGGACATCAGGATGGAGAACAAAATAAATGAAAAGGACGACTTAAAATGCTGGAGAAAAAATGGTCCGGAAGATATGACTGACGATGAAGTAGAATACTGCAATTGCGAGCGGATAGAAGCAAGGTGTCCCCAAATAAAATTCAAGGTTTATGGCATAGAGTATGGGGTACTCCTAGACTCTGGATCAGAAATAACTGGAATTTCAGCGCAGCTGATTTACCAACTACAAGCCAAAGGAAATCAGTTGGATATAATATCAGTACCACCCCTTTCTATAAGGCCAGCATTCGGAGCCCGTGAGAGGCAAGTGAATACACAAGTACAACTGCCAATGATGATTTCGGGGTGTCATGTCAACATTATTGCATTGATCATAAACGGGCTATCGTTAGACATGATTATTGGAGGAGATATAATGGAAAAACACAAGGTTGTACTAGACTGGAGAAGCCATACGGTCAAGAACCTGGTAGAGGAACCTGTTGCATGGTGCGCAAACAGCAGACCGACCCAAGGGAAGGTCGCTGTTACCGGTTTGGCCGTGAACACAATAGACTACCTGTCAGACGCTGATCCAAGGACACCTGTGTTTTCCTGTGCAGTGATCACAGATGAAAACATGGAGATTTCAGAAATCCTATACGGTGGCATAAACGACAATAAAAATCTCGATGCAACACAAAAGAACAGATTGCAGCAGCTGATTGCGGACAATTTGTCAATATTCTCTTTTCTTCCAGGGAAAATCAAGGGTGTAAGCCATAAGTTTCGTATAAACGATAAGTCACCACTAAAGGGACATGTTTATCCTATCCCGCAGAAGTTAAGAGCTGCAGCACGGGAGGCAATTGAAGCGCTAGAGAGCCAAGGAATCATTTCACCTTGCGCTTCTGAACACGTAAGTCCGCTGATGACTGTCTTAAAACGGGACGGCACATTGAGAATTTGTCTAGACGCGAGAGCTCTTAATGCACGCCTCGAAGCGGATGGAGAAAGAACCGAGATCATACCTGACTTGTTAACGCGGTTCCATGGGAAACGATGGCTTAGCACGCTGGACATAACCGCGGGATTTAACCAGGTCGAACTCGACCCCGAATGTCGGCCATATACCGCATTCATATTTGAGGGAAGACAGCTGTGTTACAATCGAGTACCATTTGGGCTGAAAGACTCAGCTTCCGCATTTATCAGGGCGATGAATAAGATCATGACGCCTGAAATTAAAGAATTCTGTCTAGTTTATGTGGACGACCTCCTGATAATTTCGGAAACCTTCGAGGAACACATCAAACATTTACAACAAATATTCAATGTGTTAAACGAAAACAATGTAAAGCTGAGACCAGACAAAGCCACGTTATGTGCGCATGAGGTGCAGTATCTCGGTTACACGATTGGTCCTGACGGAGTCGGACCATCGCGAGAAAAGGTGTGTGAAATAGTAGATTTCCCCGCGCCGAAGAAAGTAAAGGACTTGCGTAAATTTCTTGGAGTTTGTGCATATTATCGGGCAAACATACCAAATTTCGCAGCAAGGTTACAACCCCTTTACAATCTACTGAAGAAGGAAAGACGTTGGGAATGGACACTGGAACAAGAGAATGCTTTCAAGGACATTAAGGATGCCTTCTTGAAGAATGTGTACTTGGCACATCCTAATTTCTCTGAACCATTCTACTTATATTGCGATGCAAGCCTCAAGGGGATCGCAGGATGCTTACAGCAAAGAGACGGAGAGGGAAATTTCAGAATAGTGGCAACAACGAGTCGGACTTTGAAAGATGCTGAAAGAAGGTATTATACAAGTGAGTTAGAGATGTTATCTATCTATTTCGCAGTAACAAAATTTAAACCTTACCTATTAGGAGCAGTAACATACTTGAGGACCGACCATCAGGCTTTAACGTTCCTCCGGAATGCTAAGTTTGTTAGTAATCGAATAGCGAGATGGGCAATGTTCCTACAACAATTTGATATAAGAATTGAATTTTGTAAAGGAACTGAAAATGTCATTGCGGACTGGTTAAGTCGCAACGCAGTAGGAAAAGATGCTGGCGAAGAGACGATGTCTCATCCACGAGAGGTTCTGATGGCAGCCGTAAAAAGCGATGACAGTATTAAAACAAAAGAACTTAAATCAGAATTGGTTGCAGCACAGATAGCAGATACGAAAATTGGAAAAGTACGGGAATTCTTAGAACGAGGGGTAGGAGGAGAGAATATGAGAACATTAAACATCGCAATGTTATGTACAGTCGTTGATGAAGTATGTTTCCGTAGGGTCAATGGAGTTGAAAGGTGGAAAATATGGTTACCCAAGGTTATGATTCCAAAAGTGATGAAAGTGTACCACGAATATCATGGGCATATAGGGACGGAAAGATTGTACATGACGGTCGAACAACAATGGATCGGAAATTCTCTTAGGAGGGAAGCTGCAAAGTGTGCAAGTAACTGTGATATGTGCCAGCGTATCAAGCATGTAAATAGACGCACTGCGGGAGAATGCAACCCAATAACAGTGGAGAGAGTGAATCAATTGGTATGCATTGATCATTTTGGACCATTGCCAAAAGGAAGGTTTGGGCGGCAACACATACTTTTGATGGTGGATGCATTCAGCAAATACGTGAAACTCTACCCAGTATCACGAATTAGCACAAAAAATTCATTGGATATTGTGCTTAACAAGTATATTCCTGCATACGGAAAGCCGAACCGGATTTTATCGGACCACGGAAGTGTTTTTACAAGTCCGAAGTGGAGTAAAACATTGAACGACGCCGGGATTCAAGTGGTGATGTGTTCAATAAGGTCACCTGAAACAAATATGGCAGAACGTTATATGCGTCAGCTAGGCGTGTATTTCAGACTTCTGGTAGGAGACAATCACAAATCGTGGGTAAAGTATATCGACAAAATTGAAAAATACTTTAATGAAGTAATTCACTGTAGTACGGGACATGTACCTGCAGGAACTACAAATGAAGAAACCTCTGGCGACACTGTCCGAAGAGATCGTAAGATACCCAGCGGATAATCCGATCAGGGACACAGCAAAACAAGCTGAAGAAGCCAAAGAATTCCTAATGGAAAAGGCGAGGAGGAGAAAAGAACGGGAGGACCGCAAAAGTACAAGTACTTATCAAGTAGGGGAGAAAGTATTGTTGAGAAACGTGCGTCTATCTGACGCTCAGAAAAAGCTTATTTCCAAGTTTTTTCATCTTTATACGGGTCCATTTGAAATTACGAAGATGGTAGCACCGAACGCCTATTTGTTAACCGACGGAGTCAAACAATTCGGACCATATAACGCAAGAAGTCTCAGAAAATACAGATCGGTTTAGGTGGGTTGAAAAATCGTGTCTCCATAATTTGAGAGGGATTCGAGTGGATAAAACGGGAGCAATTCCAGACCTTTGGAGTTATAAAACTGTGAAGAAAGTGGACAACACTGAGTAAAGTGAAATATTTAGTATGAATAAAAATGGAAAATAAGTCGTAGAATAATTATAATTCATAGTCAAAATATAGGATCATAATCATAAGGTATAAGCCAAAACTGATTTGGTTATGAGAGAGAGTTGTTTAAGCCATCGGTATTTACACCAGGGACGAGCGTACAAACGAGCCTGATGTACGGATATGACCCATGCGTTGACGAATATTATATTAATAATGATAAAAATTATGAACAACAAACTACCCATCATTACAAACGAGATGTGGCTTCCACCGTCAAAAGAATTTAATGTCTGAAGGAGAACCCTCAATAGTAGGAATTTCAAGTGTCAAGTCGCAAGTTTATTGTTAAGGGAGCGCGAAATAATTGATTGATGTAAGGCAAATACGTTCACAGAAATGGGAAGAGTGAATCGGGTGTCATCTCTGGCATATAAATGTTAAGTCCCGAGGACACGAGATTCAAGTTGTATTGCATATAAGCAATTGTTTTGCTCGTTATTGACCGAGTTGACTTTACCCGAATTTAGCGTATGTCTATTATTTCCACCTGAGGAACAAAAGAAGTTCATTAGGGAAGTAAAACTCAATCCGCGTGATATGAACGTAACTACGTTGAAAACCCTTATACATAACTTGTGCAGGAAGTCGAGACTAGACGATATGATGATACCTTGACTTTGCAACGATGGGAACCTTCAGATAAAATTAAAAAACGGAAAGTGGCATAAACATTTGACATATGGGGTGTAATTCACATCACAAGCAACAGTTTCGCAGAAATAAAACATGGGAATCCGTAGGTGGTGCAAGTTTGGGTCAAGTCTAAAGCATTAAGCACGAGATAATATTGGCTGGCTGGATAAATGATCAAAGGGAGTAAGGAGTGGATAGTATCGATAGAGTTCGAATCCTGTATTGTGTGAGGTCAGAAACAATTTTGTATCAAATTCCTCGTAGATTTAAACTAATCCTTGGATTTAGAAATAACCATTATGGAATGGCATAAAATTTTACTTTAGTACTTTGATATAAATGTGAATAATCACGAGAAAGATTGTAGAGTTTTGTTGATTAGATGATAAGTTGATTAGTAGAGTTTTGTTGATAAATTATATGTATGTGTGTGAGTTTGGTGTGCATGAGTATGTGCAAGTCATCGGAAATGCCGAGCAATGCACTGGGTAACATCAAAGGATGGATTGCAGCCATGAACTACCAACTTGCTATTAGTTAAGGGATTTTGTGTATTGTTCTAAATCTTGTTTAAATCCAACATAAGGAAAGGGAATATTAATGTAATCATATTGGGATCCATAAAATGTTCATCAGGAAATTCTAATATGATGAAAAATAGAGCACTTAGCAATTCATAAATGGGGAAGTGGATACGGAATTGAAACAAAAGGTCATGGAACAACTGACCAATGACTGACAACAATGTGCAGTGAATCAGTGAATGTGTTAGTGGGTGAATTAAAAAGACAGTCCCAGGTCTTTTTAATTGAGAACAGTGGGGCGAAATGTAATGTTACATCTGGTTTGAGAATAAATAACAGCTGATGTTTGTCAACGTTAAACGAAACTGTATGTGTTATAGACCTGAGCAGTCACAGACAGGAGGGGGGCGAGCTCACCAGACGCTCGCCACACACACAAAAAAAAAACTAGGACCCGGGGGAGCAGAGACCTTCGCTGCCCGTGCGGATAAATGTTGTTGTCCCAAGAGAGAAGGGAATGTTTGTTTAGCGCTCGGAAGATACGAGTGGTTCAGACGTGTTGTGAGTGGTATGTTGAAATTTATTGCTGGTCGTCTGATGGAGGACTGCGGTACTGGGGAGAATGTTTTTCAGGGTGATCTTAAGCGACGGACGACTGAAGAGAGGCATTCGTGGCTGAGGGTTCGACGAGTCAGGTTGTTTGGGAGTCGGAACGTGGACCACGGCTGCAGGCTGTTCGGCGATCGAGTCTCGCCGGTGCTGACTACCTGACGTCGACGGAGCCGGGCTGTGCAGACGCCTTCCCTACACGACGCCACACAGAGCAGTGGGCGCTCGACCACAGCTGTTGCAGTCCACGTCGGCATCTCTCCAGAATGGTCAACAACCTTTGCGTCTCGCCTCTTCCAACAACAACGTCCAACAAACGGTAAAGGAGCGCAGTTCACGCCTCAGTTGTCACCGGAATTCAGTTTAGCAAAACCCAGTAACGCTTATGGGATAATTCATGCAATCCACTGAGCAGCAATTTATGAATTGCTAAGGGTGTAGGTGATTTACTTTAAATAAAGATAAAGAATTTTATTTCTTAATTTGTGGGTTTTTCAATTAATAATATGGTTCATTTATCACCTTTCCTTATGATCCATTATTTTGTCAAATCAAAGTAGTTGATTGAACTCACTGGCGCCCAAGAGTATGACCTATATCAACTTACATCAGCTTGGCAATCATATGACGAGGCAAACAAAATAAGTAGTAATAAAAGTAATATTTTAAAACTAAGGGTATTGTACAAATTCATGGTTCGATTTAATCCAGAAACCTACCAACTATCAGCTACATCATTAACAGATATGTACATAATTTCCTTGCAAAGGAAAATCAACATTACTTCAACTCAAATGACTGAGGTGATGAAAATTTGATGGCCTTGCGGAGTACGAAAATTGTCACGGACTGCGATGGCAACTGTTTCTTAGTAGTCATTATAATAATTAGGGAAATTCTGAAGACCTTGTTTACTGACTATTTTAAAACAGTGTTACTACATTTTTAATTTATTTAAATATTCTACCATTAATATTAATTGCTTTGAAGTTTCTTTTATCGTGACACGGACAGCATAGTGGAAAAATCCCTTGGAACATAGCAGGTGTTTTTCAAATATTCAAGAATGAAATATACAGCCGAAAAATACATATGCTGAAAAAGAAAAAAACAAGCGTATCCTCGAACCTATGAAACGAACGAAATTTTAAAATAAATTTGACAGTAATTTTAACGTATCCAGTTCCAGTAACCATTATTTGGTGTTTTGGTGTTTTTACACCCTTTTTAAACTGCAAGACAAAACATAAAAATTGAAAAACTGGTGTTACTTACTTTCTGATACCTTCCTCTCTATCTACCTCTTTCTTTCTTTTTTTTTTTTAAAAATAAATAAAAAAATGATAGATTCAATATGTAAATATTTAAAGAAAGATATAAACGATATTTATGTTTTACTGTTGGTCATTACTATAATTGTTCTGTTCTGACATCTAAAATCAATTGCGCATTACTGTGAATCCCAGAATACAATCCCGTACTTTATTTGTGAATAAAAATTCGAGGAGCCTCCACAAAGTAAGAAGGTAATAGGGTCGGTCATTGTCACCACTTCTTCACCCTCACAGAAGCGCAAAAAAAAAACAAAAAAAACGAAACTGAGTATTGATGGAAATATTGTCGTTCGCTCCTACAATAAATAATATTGACAATATCCCCACCATTTTCCTGTTTCGATGGCTAAATTACAGAAAATCCGGATTTCCATCAATACTCCATGAATATCGACCACCAATACAATTTTTTCACCCTGCACGGTCAATATAAGAAAGTGTTGTCAGTATTATTGATCGTGCGAGGTCTGCTTAAAGGACGAGTGCTCTAGAAGGCTGACAGCTGGAGCTCCGTAACTATGAGCTGCCCATCCAATTAGCAAAGTACTGTTATCAAATTCTCATTTTCGCAACGCAGTGTTAGTTTTTTTACTGGAATAAACTACACTACCGTAGCTTGAAATAAGTATTTTAAAATGGATGTTTTAGTTTTTGATATGCTTATAAATGTGAAAAATGAACAAATTTTATTTTATTTGAAAGAATGTGTTGTAAATAAACATGTAAAATAGCCGTGGGCGCTTTCTATTGGCTGCATTGTCCTGTAACCGAGTACCAGTAAATAAGTAAAAAACCCAAACAATCGCTGAAAAAGTTTAGCGGGCTACGTACATTACACTGTAAAGCTGCGGTTCCCAACCTTTATTGTTACACGACCCAGTTTAAGTTAAAAAAAAAAAAAAAAAAAAATCGCTACCCACGACCCACCTAATATGAGAGTCTAATATCAGAATGGGAACTGTTGTATGACCTCGATACGCTATCAACTATCCTATCTATCCTACGAATAGGCAAATTTTCGTACAAAGGATGTACTATCAACAAAAACAAGAATTCATAATACATAAAACAACAAACATATTATAGACCGGGAGACGACTGCAGAGACCATCACCTCATCAAGATGACTGCTGAAATTCCACGATTAGAAGTAACTCGATCAGCATATTAAAATGCAACTGGAATACCAAGTCGCTTTTTGGTTTAAACCACCTGCAGACCCGATTTTAGTAGTTATTTGGTAGGTTTATCATTGTGTTTTACAGCACCCAAATATATGAAAATATGGAAGACTGGAAACAGGAAAAAAACAATGGTGAATTTACCAGTCAACCACTAAAATGGGATTTGTAGGTGTTTTTCCACCAAGATATGACTTGGCACATCAGTGACATTTTCCTGATTTGCTATTAACAAGGATAATTGGTAAGACGATATGGTAGTTTGTTTGTTGGGCTGACACTGACTTTTCCATTGTAGATTTGGTAGAATTTTTTTTTATTTTGAAAGAATTCAAGAGGCTTATACGTGTACTCAGGATGCTTGGTAGACAAATGTCTTTCAAGTTTTGATTGCTTCGTGCTTTCATTGAACAAATATTCACAACAAATCACGCACTGGGGTATTGGCTCCTCTTCAGTACCCGAAAGCACAAACCTGTATTTCAAATACTCCGGTTTATACATTCGCAGATACGTCTTTTGCTTTTCTCGCTGCCTGCATTGTAATTACAAATACTTGACTCTGGTTCAGTAACATTTGCAAACCTATTGCTACTTGCCGTGAAGATTGAAGTTTCCTCACCATTTGCATACTCTCTTTTACGGCACGATCCAGTCCTCAACAAACTTTCCATAGTCACATTAAATCTATCCTCAATCAAAAAAAAAACGCAAACAACTCACTCTGACAAGCAGAGAAAAATTGTTTCGATCAAAGACATTGGTTTCGATTCAAGCATTAACAAGAAATGGACAATCAGATAAGTATGGTATGCCCGCGCATCTCCACTCTAGAACGGGGCGGGAGAGGGCGTGTTCCGGGTTGCGCGATTGCTGCCGCTGCTATATCTCACAACGAGGTTATTGCATAATACCAACTGTCTGTTAAAAAAAAAACTTTTTTTCACATAAAGTTTTATTTAAGCTAACAGCTTTCATGATTATTTCACTTGTAAAATATCGTGTTATATTTTTTAAATAGATGAAAAAACGTCGATTGTTCCGCGACCCACCAAAACACACGCCGCGACCCACCAGTGGGTCGCGACCCATAGGTTGGGAACCATTGCTGTAAAGAACTGTGGGATTAGTATTTTCGGAAATATGTGGGAATGGTATTTTTAAAACAGAGACTCAGAGTAAAGAGGAATAGCCAAACATTTTTACATTCGGCAGGTTGGTACGTTTCATTCGATACCTACCAAGATTATGTGAGCTATATATTTTCCTCATCCCCCCACCAGCCCCCTATAAATACTTAAGCCCAAAAACGATTTTCAACTTTTATGTTATCGTCCTGTTAACATTATTGCGGAGCTACAAACTTCTTCATTGAAATGTTTCGATGGTTTGACAGGGCAGAGCCTGCGAGGACTACGACAAAAAGGCGAGCGCTAGTTCCCCGAAGCTGTCACTGAGCGTGGTCCGTTGGCTCAGTGTCGTTACTGCCTCATCACATACAGCGTCCGCTTCGCTAGAGTCGCATGAACTGCTTCCGCACGGAATGTTGCGGGCTGCAACGACAGTCAAATACTGGCCACACACATAGTGTGCGATTAAAAAGGCACACAGCATTATCGGGACTCTCTCAAGTAGACACGACTCAGTTCCGACAGCCTACTGGCGGTATGCCCCGGAATCGAACCTGCGACCGCTACAGTGAGACGCTGGCCGCTACACTCTATCCAGAGGAGCCTACAGTGTGGCCGAGGAGTCCCACAGGGTAACTTCACTGGAGGACGCTGTCCAGGAAAGAAACTCGTCACCCTGAAACGCGACAACGGCAGCAGGTCGACTGGGAGTGGACGCTAACGACACCGACGAGGACGCGCCACGTGTGGGCGGCGCGACGAGAGGACTAATTGCATTCCCCGCGAGGCGCTCGCTACTGAAATATGTCGGCTATGCCGCGCGCCGCGTCTCAAAGAGACGCGACAATACGCTCAGCTCGTCACGACTCTGGCGCCGCGTGCTAAGCAGCGCCAGGGTAACCGCAACAAGGAATCACCTCAGAATGGACGGGACAAGTTTCAAATGCTCGTCTGCAAAGTTGGTCCCCTCATTGAAAACAAGAATACTCCTGAGACCTATTGCTACTCTTCGGTTCCTAGCTACTCGGAGGTGTTTTCAAGGTTTGAAATTTTTTATAAGAATACTAGCTAGTACCCGCGACTTCGTACGCAAGGATTAAGAGTTTATTGCCAGAATTGAATATAGAAAGTTGTTGGTAACGAAGGATTGAACCCAAACAACACCGAGTCAGCATAATATGACAGGAAAACTATCACTATATCATTCTACCGTCGAACCAGTCTCTTGAAGAGAATCAGTTTCCAACATATTTCTGTCACCATTCGATAAGGTCTCAAACTTTCGTGACTACAACTATTAAACATACCGGAGAAAATGTCCTGTGCCCTCCATACAGATTTTCTTCAGATCAACATTGATATAGTCATTTGGTCGTCAAAATGTAACAAAAAGACAGAGACTTACTTCCGTATTTATAATAATATTACTGTGGTTCACACTCACACACTGACTGCGAACAACACCTGAGGGATCATTATAACGTAAAAAAGTGTACACCTACAACATTGCAAGACTACCTACGATTTGCCTCGCATTGCACCCCTAACTTTATAATATCTACAGTTTAACTTTCAATCCGAATGACCTACGGCCCAGGCCTGAGTCTCGTACAGTGAAAAACAATTTTTAAAAAACTTAGCCTCCACGGAGATTTGAACCGGAGACCACGACGTTCATAAGCAAGTCATGATGGCAGCAAGTTGTGTTTAAGGTATTGCGTTAGCTGTGCGGTTACAATAGGGGGCAAGGAACAGGAAGGAATTCAGCCATGGCTTTTTGACGGTGGACAACCTTGCTGGTTTAAAGTGACCACCCACGCCGTAAACAGACAGACGCAATGTGAATGGCTGTCCGCGTCCTCTCACTGGTCGACGGACACACCATAAGCAGTTCCTTCCTGAATTGAGAGTCTCTCGCTTTAGTTGAAGTCAGAATATTGCCCTGGAAGAAGAGAGTGCAACATTATACCGAGTGTATCAAGCCAAAAGAGGGTCTGAACGACCATAAGCTTCGAGCTGGAGTTGGCCGCTCTAAACATACTCTAGCCTCATGGGGAGAACAGCCAGATACCACATGTTCGTGCGGGGAGAGAGAAACTATGGTACATCAGTTGTCATGTCCACAAATCAAATCGGAATGATGCGTCCCAATTTGACCTCCAATCAGCTACTGAAAAAGCCATCGCATTGGCGGAAAAACTAACCCATATTTAATGCTGTCATCGACACGAGAAGAAGAAGAAGAAGTTGAAGTAAGTTTGACTTTCACGCTATTTTTTTCCGTAACTAGATACATTTAATTCACGATAAAACAGCTGTAAATTCTTTAGTGTACATAGTTTATTTATTTGAAAATACTATCGATGGTTAAAAAATTATAAACATCTTTTATGAATATTTTGTTTGGAACTATGGAGTTCATATTAATAAGTTCCTCCGGCTACAATTTACTTATAACTATTTACACAGTAATTTCGATCCTGTTTATAATGGTTTGGGAGGAGGGGGTCCTTGTGTACTGACGGCTGGCAGCGGCTTTCAACGGATTATGGGCACAAAAATCGTAACTAGAATATATCTGTTAGTGGTGACCTAAATGACAAATCAACACGGATTTCTGAAGAAAAGATCATGTGAAACACAGCTGGCCCTATTTACACACGACGTAATGAAAGTTATCGATGCAGGTTCACAAGTAGATGCAATTTTTTTAGATTTCCATAAAGCCTTTGACTCTGTGCCACACAACCGCCTTTTAGCGAAGCTTCGAGCGTACGGTATATCGGATCAGCTTTGTGAATGGATAAAGGATTTTCTAACTGGTCGGTCGCAGTATGTTGTCGTTGAAGGCGAAAGTTCTTCTAATCTAGATGTTACATCGGGTGTACCTCAAGGAAGTGTAATAGGATTAATTCTTTTCTTAATTTTTATAAACGATCTCGGAGACAAAGTGAAAAGCCTTTTTAGATTGTTTGCTGATGATGCGGTTATTCATAGGAAAGTAAGAAATTTGGCCGATTGCTTAGAAATTCAGCGCGATCTGGATGTTATTTTAGCTTGGCGCGCTGAGTGGCAACTTACTCTAAATTGTAAAAAGTGTAAGACAATGAGCATAACTAACAAAAAGAATCCAATTGTTCAGAAATACGAGTTAAACAATACAGTTATTGATATGGTCGATTCTATGAAATATTTGGGAGTAACAGTACAAAGGAACATGAAATGGGACATACACATTAATTCGTTAGTAGGTAGAGCAAATTCTAGGCTGCGATTCATAGGTCGAATATTGAAAAATTGTAATGAACAAACAAAGGAGATAGCGTACAAATCTCTTGTGCGTCCACCTTGGATAATTGTTGTGCCATTTGGGACCCGTTTCGTAAGAGCGCTCGATTCGTGACCGCTTGCTACATTCCTTATGAAAGCGTCACAGAACTGATTAGTAGATTAGGCTGGGAGTCTCTGGTAGATAGACGACACACGTTTCGTTTAAACTTATTGGTAAACATGCGTACTCTCACTTTCACTTTTGAGTGTAGTGAAATACTTCTTCCACCAACCTATTTGAGTCGGAAGGACAGGAAAGATAAAATTAGAGAAATAAGGTGCCGAACTGATTCTTATATGAATTCTTTTTCCCTCCTACCATTAGGGATTGGAATGCACAGCAAAGAGATTAGCTTTGGTTCTGAGCACCCTCTGCCACCCACAATGTTGTGAATTGCAGAGTTTATATGTAGATGTAGATGTAGAATGACAGCTGAGCACTCGAATTAACACAGTGCACAGAGAGGAGTGCTCCCTAGAAGCTATATTCAAGTTAGAAATGCATTCGTAGCTAGAGACGGCATGTCGCGTTCTTGAACTTTATTTTAGTTTTGTACATAAACAATGTTTTTCGTGTAAGTGAAGTGTCAGCGGGGCCTTATGTATTTGATTTATGTGTAGGGTGTTGGAACTCTAATAATTGTAGAGAAAATGTTTATTTGATATAGGAATCTGCTTCGATGCTGCACTTAACAGAAAACACGATTGTAAAACTATGAGATCAATACAGAAATTAGAAGAAAATTTTTGAAACCAGATGACTGGTGGATGATCGGGGACAGTATACTTCTTTCCCTCTGGTCTCTGAAGTTTCGTTTTCTGCATTAAATCTATTAAAAGTCTCAAAGGGTACGCCGCCAATTATAAAATTCATATTCGATTCAAACTGTGCGAAAAAAAAAAGCTCATGGTCAAAGGTGTAATGTGACAAAGGATCAACATGCGCTTCTTCGCCGCTGTCGAAAAAAATCGGCATTGAAATATTCCGTTGCGATCAAACAATTTCTACGTTTCAGGGATTTCAAGGTGTGCGTGGCGCAGCTAGCAAGCTCTCTACCTCATAAGCCCGTGGTCAAAGGATCTAATCTCGCTATGGGCAGGTGTTTTTTTATTTATTAAAGTGTGTGTACATATGACTCCCGGCAATCAGCTTCAACAACTGTCCATACAATAAGTTTTTAAATGCCGTTTGTTGCGAAAAAAGCGACGCTTTCGAACTTCATTATGTTGCTCTCAAACAAAGTTATATTAAAAAAAAAAAAAAACACTTTTTGCAGTAAGTATGAAACACATATCGTTTCTGGGCCCTTACAGTTGAAGGACAGATGTTCATTCCCGCACCAGGGGGCGAAACGAGACGCCGCCAGTTTCTCCACAATAATAGGTATTTAAAAAATGTTATTGCTTGCAAGCGATTGCAGGAAATTACACATTTGAATAAATAAATAAATTAAAAACCATTTGCCAGCAGCGAGATTAGATCCGGCGACTGTGGCGTATCTACATCTACATATATACTCTGCAATTCACAAAATTGTGGGTGGCAGAGGGTGCTCAGCACCAAAGCTAATCTCTTTGCTGTGCATTCCAATCCCTAATGGCACAAGGGAAAAAAGAATTCATATAAGAATCAGTCCGGCACCTTATTTCTCTAATTTTATCTTTCCTGTCCTTCCGACTCAAATAGGTTGGTGGAAGAAGTATTTCACTACACTCAAAAGTGAAAGTAGGAGTACGCATGTTTACCAATAAGTTTAAACGAAACGTGTGTCGTCTATCTACCAGAGACTCCCAACCTAGTCTACTAATCAGTTCTGTGACGCTTTCATAAGGACTGTAGCAAGCGGTCACGAATCGAGCGGCTCTTCTCTGAACTTTCTCTATACTTTCGATCAATCCCTTACGAAACGGGTCCCAAATGCACAACAATAATCCAAATGTGGACGCACAAGAGATTTGTACGCTATCTCCTTTGTTTGTTCATTACAATTTTTCAATATTCGACCTATGAATCGCAGCCTAGAATTTGCTCTACCTACTAACGAATTAATGTGTATGTCCCATTTCATGTTCCTTTGTACTGTTACTCCCAAATATTTAATAGAATCGACCATATCAATAACTGTATTGTTTGACTCGTATTTCTGAACAATTGGATTCTTTTTGTTAGTTATGCTCATTGTCTTGCAGTTTTTACAATTTAGAGTAAGTTGCCACTTAGCGCACCAAGCCAAAATAACATCCAGATCACGCTGAATCTCTAAGCAATCGGCCAAATTTCTTACTTCCCTATAAATAACTGTATCATGGAGCCCCTTGAAACCTACTATTTGAAGGCAACGGATAATTCCATTGCGAGGAAGTGCGTGTTCCAGCTCTGGCACATTACTCCTGTCTGATTGGCTGCGTCCCTCCCACCCTCTCTGCTGCAGTGCGTAGGTTGACTACTTCCATCTCTCTGTGAAGTCTTCTCTACTTAGAATAGTCTTTGTTTAGTATATTTTGTGTTAAGCCGTCTGTGTTCAGTGTTCTCTGAATTGCTCAGTCCGGCGGAAAGGGACAGTATGCAGATTTGTCTCTGATAAAAAGAAGAACTCTGGAGGTCACGTCCAAGAGACGTGGACGAAGCTTACCACAACGAATTCACTTTGCAGATAACCGTGTTCACAACGCAACGAATGAAGTGGTTTAACAGACGAGAAAGTAATTTAGTTGAAATGGCGTCTTTGTAGAATATGAGGTCTAGATAAAAAGAACTGGTGGCTGTATCATTGCGTATACTCGCTAGAAGGAAAACTTATGTGTATTTTTTTCTGCGTATTTCTTGTTGTTTCTTTCGCACTTGAATGAACGAACGATGGTACTATATTGCATTCATACATGAAATGGGTATTCTTAAAAAGAAATGAACATTGTTATAAATTTAAAGCACATTTCGCTTGGTTATAGAGTATTGCATAGAGCCTTAGTCTCTAATTTGTATTTAGAGCTTTGAAGTCAGAGATCATATGGTTCAGGTTGACACCGCGATACAATGAATGTATTATTGCGCTGGTTTAGTCCAGTGGCAGTTGTATTGAAGGTGTATGATGAAATTAATTGTGATAATTTGTACTATGCGACGTAGGAATCGTGATGTACACAATGTCGTTATTTCATGAAATGTAGATTACTGCGCATTTCATATGTTTAGGTCTGTTTGCATTGCTTCATTTTGTAGCGGCTACATCAGCTGAAATTGGTTAGGTTAATATGGAGCCTGAACTAGAATATTCTTCAATTTTAAATGAAAACACCGTCTATTAGCAACTGGTTTTATTGATATAGGCTCAGATGCGTTTCGCCCTTGTGGAATGGGGCAATCGTCAGTGAGACTTATGGTTGAGGCAGTTACATGGTGGTCAGGAATAGCTCCATTTGCACAAGCAACTGCGGAAGGATGGCCAATATACCATATATAGAATATTCTTGTTACAGCATAAAGCGCGAGGAATTTAGTTATTATTAGTAATAAATAAGAAGCTTTAATGAGCAGCATGTTAGTCATGACGTTATCCTAATGTAGACTAATCCAGAACATCCTGGACAAAATTGTTTGATAACCGTTCTTACGGTCAGTAAGCTACGGTTAGTAAGCTGCTTCTAAGACCGATAAAAATGACGTGCTGGATGCTGGTTTTGCGACTCAGAATGAATATTTTTTAAAAACTTTAATAACACACTTTATATGTTATAAAGACAAAATGCTAATATTTCTGCATGAAAATTAAAACTTTTTGTTGCTATAGTGATTAGAGAATATGATAAATCATCAACTATGAATGAATGTAAGTAAATAAAGTGTAAGTAATAAACAAAACAATTAAAGGTAGTGGTCCATGTGTCACTGTTTAGTAATGGCGGCTCCTGTGGCTGTAATTATCCTGTATGGCGTCATCACGTGATTATCCGCGTTCCGCGCACGCGCACTGATCGCGTAAGGTGTATCGGTAACTAGTTTCTGCGTACCACCGCCACAGAAGCTTTACTTGAAAAAAGAAATACGAACTAAAATGCGACACCAAGGTAAAGCGACCTGTAAAGCACTAGTTGGCTTGGAATCGCTGAAACAGACTCTGGACACGGAGGTTGGTGGCTGGACGGGAGTGGGCTGTTACCTCGACCCGTCGAAGCGAGAGAAGGGCGACACCGCACCGCACCGCACGGCTGCCGTCACGCCAGCAGTACAGCACAGTCTCACAGAGACGGGGGAGATTCTCAGACGGAGGTAACAGTCACATAGGAGAACTGTAGAGGGAGACACAGAACAGAGTAAGAAAAGCAGACGCACACCTCGCCAGGTAGCGGATGGAAGTCAACAGCAATACTGTGATGGAACTAGGAATCTGCCGTGGAGCGCAGTAGCCGGGAGTGGACAGTGGCTGTCATGTACGTCTCCCGTGGCGATGGTCTCGTAACTGTTTTCTGTTTCCTCGCAGTCAGAAGACGGGAGATTGTGTCACATCGCAGCGTACGGTTTACGTAGCTGCTGTTCGGTTACGGAGGTCCCGTCTCCGAGTGGGCGAACGCGACGGCGATTAATTAGCGGCCCCCGCGACCGCAGATGAAGCGCGAGGGGAGCGGGGAACGTCCTGATAAAGACGCGGAATAACTTCATGACTTTAATTTTCGTTCCTTAAACTTATAATTAAATTTTAAAATTACTTTATGGAAGTACAAAATTACAACAGATAACCCTGTCAACTTAAGCTAAAGGCCCGGAAACTTTGTTTTAAAGATGAAACTCATTAAACGGAGCAGGTCGGGAGGGAGGGGGCAGGGGCGGGGATTGTATAACGTCAGGGCAGGCCGACCGCAGCGCGGCGGTTCACTGGGCGGCGGGCGCGGGGTTCGACCCCCGCGCACTAACGGCGGGGCGATCACTCGTCGTCAGAGTTATGAAGGCTGGACAGTGAACTTCATACGCGGTGCTCCGTATCAGAGCAGCCAACTGGCTTGTTGGCTCAGACGCAGGCCTACTGCATATTAGGCCGGTCGTCCACTGGCAAGGAATTCATTCTACTGACTGTTCGGCCGAATATGGCCGAATATGACCGACTAATCCCGAGACAGGTAAAGGCATTGCCACTCGCCACTGGACACGACCTGCTCGGCCGAAAACAGTCGAGTGATGGATCGATCATATTTGAATGGGATTAGTCGGACGTATTCGGCCGAATGGGAAACGCATGTTGCGCTCCTAATAAACAATTCATTTTTTTGTCTTTTATTTGATCTTGATTTGTATTTTTTCAAACTCTGGTACACAGTCACTATAAATATTTTAGTAAAAATATCTACGGGAGGAGCAATTATTGCACGTGTGTCTACGCTGTTATAATAATTATTTTACTAAAAATTTGTACAATAATGAAAATTATTTGAATTTCATACTGGAATATTCTAAACGATTATGAGATATCACTCTTGCCGCGACTGCATTTAAGCATAGTCTATACGGGCTGCACCCTATGATCCCGCAACGCAAAAACAAAATTTGTTTATTTCTTATAATTCTTCTTTTTGCATGTAATTTTTTTTCCTCGTATGTTCATTTTCGTGGAATTGGCAATGTGAACATAACTCCCAACTTAGCATTCTTTTTCTTCTATAATTGTTTAGAGTGATGTTAGTAAATTGTATTCATTATCTTAATTACAGTATTTTCAATTGTTTTCATTTTATCTCAACAATTCTATTTACGACATAGTAAAATATTCTACAGTTAAATAATAACAAATCTTTATTTTATAATTTTTGTTAGAAAATAACTAAAGGCGAGGTTGAATTTAAAAATATTTGCGGGACAGGACGCACATCACAGATTCAGCCCAAGGGTCTACGCACTCTAAATACGGTCCTGACCCTCGTAATATCTCTTTTTTCGGTAAGGGTGTCAGGGATTGGAATGAGAGAAATGGAGAGAAATGATGAATAATTTACCGAAAACTTTGAAAGAATTTAAAGATAAAACAATGTAAAGGCAAATGTAGGTAGGATATGGGGAAGATGGGTGTGTGGGGAAATTGCCACCGGAGCCTGTGCTCCATTGCAATTAAATTAAAATATTTCGCGCGGGGGAGGTTAAGTAAACACCTCAAACTAAACTGAGTGAACAATAAAGTGGAAAGGCTCTTCTGCTGAAACGAATTTCGTGTACTTTATGTGGACGGTCACTTGCCACGGCTGTCTCTTTATACTTGCCGACTGAATATAGATTATAACTGACGGTTTACTGTGAGGTTGTCGGAGAAGAAAACAGACGACGGCAGTAGAGATAAGTTTGTGTTCTCATTTGGTTGTAGTGAGTTGAGTTGATTTGTAAGGAAAAAATAAAGTTGCGGTCGAACATCGCGACGGGTTCGACGCTACGAAGCGTTAATCACTAAACTGGAACCGCTAAGTCGTTCTGTAGAGTCAAATCTTTAACTTGTTTTGTTAAACCGATTTCGTTCGCGTTATTTATCAACTTTTCAAGGACAGCAAGAAACGGGAATAATCCACAAACCAAGAAATGGAATACCTATCATTCTTTTTAAAAATTAATGCTTAATAGTTGCAAATACTCACTGCCACACTAAATTTTCAAAACTTCCACTAACATTTTAGTGTAATCTATACAGGGTTGTGTGTAATGTTATTTGGCGTTTCTTGCTATACAATAGAAAGGACAATGCCTCGCATGTGCGATTCGTTTCGTCCGTGTAGATGCAAAGTGTTCACTAAACTAACACCTCTTCTGCTTTTAACATACTCCGTTTGCTCCTCCTTAGGTGCCAGAAATCATTTACGGGTTCTACTTTCAGTTTTGCGTTTTGTTTTAAGTCAGCTTCTAAGTTTCGCAAGGTATTAAACTTTATTTCGAACATACTATAATTTTAGAGCTTAAAACCTGAAACTGTTTTATTATTGTAGGTTTTACTTTTGTTCTTTGTGAGCAGTTTTGAGCTTTGTCTGTCGTCTGGTTGATTCCTGTCTTGTTTTTCTTCTTTTCTGGTATCAGATGCGGCAATTTCGTCTACCTTTTGGTTTTATTTTGGAGTGTTAAAGTTAACCTTTCATTCGACATGCATTTTCGCGGTTGCTTTTATGTTCGAGGTGTGTGAGATAGAACAGCGGAAGTTCACGCCACTGTGATAGGAAGCTCCAGGCAGACACAATGGAACGCAGTGCTTGAATTGATTCGTACCACAGAAAAATCAAGGCCTGTACTAAGGCAGAAAATTGCATTTATGCGCCCGATGAAACTTACAAGTTTTTAACTTTTAGGCCTCATTACTCTGTGATTGGTTTTGCTCCTTTAGCATTTTTATAATTATATACTACCAATTGCAAATGTATGTAGTGATGAAAAGTCTTCCGAAAGCTCCTTGTATTTAAATTTAATATAAATATATCTGATCTTCCATCGGTTGCAAGTCTTACTTCTCAGTTCTGTTGTCTATTTTTAGTCCTTTGGCGATTCTCTTAACGGTATTTATAAAAACCGAACCGTTACGAATTCTCTCATTTGTACGTCTGTGACACGCTCGTAATTTTCAACCCCTTTTTTGTGATATTGAAATATTTAAATTATCTACTAAGCAGAACACACTTATAACGCAGAATTTGGAAAATAACGCTACTTCAGAATGATTGTAGGGCGCTTGATAGTGGACTGAAAGAAAAACTTATCGCAGATAAAGTTAATTGGTATCAAATAAAACCTGGCGACTCTCAAATGTTTTGGATTTTATTATTTCGCTACTTGGGGATAAGAAAAGAAAATTTCTACGTATTTGGAAAACTATTGGCGTGAACAGTTCTTTGAAAAATTTGCAGTGGTGTCTCGTCCACTGCGGGGTAATTGTGGACTGTGACAGGTGCTGCGCCCTGGCGGCGCGCTGTGGCGGCTAATGACTGCCATCTGGCGGCGAGCAGCCATCCATTCATAACGCGCACAATGAGCCAGTTGACAAATTGGCGCGCCGCGGCTTCGCTGGCTTCGCGCTCTCCTCAGCCCGACTCGGGATAATGCCGCGCCACTCGTGCGCTGAACACTGAGGATTTCAAACCTCCAGACAGAACCAGCACTGGCCATTAGAAATGTATACGGTAAGCATACATTAGAAACTACCAACTATTACTACTTGAACCCACAAAATGTTCATGCTTTACGATAGTGTAAACAAAAGGAATGGGCTAATATAAAATTGGTATACAATCACTACATTATTGCCTGGTCCAGAGAAATGAAGCTTATGTGGCGAGAACAGTGGATCACAATGTTCAATTAGTAATGCAGAGTTTGAAGAAACAAACATTTTTCTGTTAGTGATTTCTAAGTAGATGAGTCTGTAGGATTCATAAATGATGATAACTGGTGGATTGGATGTATTACAAGTATTTCTTGACCAGTTGATATGATAGTATCATTAACGCACCCTCAAGATCCACAAAAAGATTTCAATTACCACAATAATCTGTGGAAAAAAAGGTGGATGTACGGTGCTCGTGAAAATGTTTTGTTAAAGGTGGGAATATCCCACTCCACGTAGACTATCTGTTCGACTCCAAGCCTTTGATTAAAATGAATTGAAAACGGATTTACCAACTCTTCCATATTAATGTCACTGTGAATGTTCAGAAGTAGTTTTTTTTCTTTTAAAAAATAATTTAAATCTGTAATAAACTTACGCAATAAAACTTTTCCGTAAGAATATTTTACATTTTTGAAAAATTGCAGCAACTATTGTAGTGACACCTGTCACTCCATTTTCGGCCCAGTCGCGTGCGTCCAAGGTCGTGGCGAAGAGTCACCACCCACGCCATCTGTCAGGGGTTGAACCAGTGTGAGAAAGAGACTGAATAAGTGTGGGGGGCGACGCAGGCGGTACTTAAATATAGCGCTTCTTCTTTCTTTGCATGTGCTGACGGGGATTGGCTGGGAGATTTGTCACCAAAAGGATGCTGTGCTGGATGCACTGCTCAACGGGAAGGAAGAGAGGCCATCTTTCCTGACCGGCACGAAGAGGAGAGAGGAGTGGTGCGAGGACGCCCCAGCATTGTACCACGAGGAGAGTTGTGATATACGATCCAGGTCTGGGATCGCGTGTGGCAATATTTTAATATCGTAGGGAATCATCTGAGCATGATGTTGAACACATCCGACGAATGATAAGTTCAACATACTGCACTTTTTTCTGAGATTAAAAGGAAAAACCCGGACACGACTCTGGACAAGGAAACTTGTCAGTTAACATTTCACATGTCTCTAAAAAAATTTATCCCTGAGATAGTGGACGGACAATAAAATATAGTAATTGCTTTTTTTTTGTCCTCAATTTGTTGTATTTTATAATTTTTGTTTATGAATGGGTCAAGTTTTAGGCAAGGACCCCACATAAATAGTTAATATTTTAAAATTTTCAGTCAATGCTTGGTAAATTTAATAAGTTGTGGATTCAAAAGGCTTTGTTTTGGAATAAGATTAAATAAATGTTAAAATTATAATTAATTTACCTTGTTCAGTGGGAACAGATCCCATCTGAGTAGGCTGGTCTGTTACACTACACAAAGAAAAATCCACCAATCTGGCTCCACGACTCAACAACATGCTATAAGGACATTACTTAATCAGATTTTCATATTCTTAAAATAATGGCTTTTTTTTTTTTTTACTAACGGCTGCTCAAAAATGTGAAAAATTGGAATTTTGGGGTATTTTAATGAGGTCTTGCATGAACGAGATCATCATGGGCTAGAAATAATTTATGAGTAGTCCTACCCTGTGAGAGGTATAAATTGGAATAGTGAACAAATTGATCAAAGTTCTTTTTGTATGCGAAAAAGATTCTTAAAACCACAAAATATAGTTTTACGTAGTAAATATGTATATTTTCTCTTATTCTTAATTAATTTAAGCTTAATCATTATATATTATCTGAAATTCCATTTCCATACCTTCAAACAAAAGTAATTTCAACGCTCTATCTCGTATAGTTTCTGAGTTATATGCTATTGTATTGCACGATTTCAAAATGTATGGATTTTTAACCAAATTACGAAGGGTCATAACACCGCCAAAAAAAATTTGAGGAGAATCCTTTTGAGATACTTTATAATTCCAATATGATTATCTACTGTATTTTTTTTTTTTTTCGAAAAAATCGTAGTCGGTTAACTGACATCCCCTGTTTGATTTGAAATGGAAACTGACCGAAGATGTGGGCGCTGACTTATTTGTCTCTACTCCAAGTCATTGCCTTCTTCCTCACGTTAAACTCGACTATAATTCGCTTCTATCTCCTTCAAGGACGCTCTCGAAGGAGTGGAGCAGCTCGTAAACGAAACAGTTGTGTCACCAGCTACTGAGCATCACAATATCAGTACGTGTAACTAAGCTTAAAATACAGTTTCCAGACAGTATGCTGACACAATCTGCTCACGGGTGCATGCACACAACTATCGCTTACAACTCCAAATCTAATTTATTTTCTCAAACATTTTCAGTCACCAAATTCAAACTAGAAAATTGTTTTACAGAGTAAAATCGCTTTAGAAGCGGAAACTCTTTCAGTTTCATTTTAAAGCTGTGATGATTTTATTTACGATGTAGAAACAAGGTCCAATGAGCGTCGTCCGTTTTCTGTGTGGTTGGCGATCTCTGAGGTCCTGTTCAGCAAATAATTAATTTTTAGAGCTCTTTTATGCGACTTCTGTGCGTGCAGACACATTGTTCAGAAGTAAATGCCATTAGTTAGTGAAAACATACAAAATATAGACACTTGTAACTCATAGAGACTTCCTCGTATTGATGGCAGCTATTCTTCCTATTATTGAAAATGTTGTACAGTTAATGTTTACAGCAAGTAGTTCAATATGTTAAGCACAGGCCGGAACAAACATAGCGACTACGAAACTCTGGTGAGACCGTAAGAGGTCAGCTATATGCAGAAAGAGTGGATAGGCAGTCGTAAATTTAATGTATTTGGTGAGATAGAGGATTAATAAAATATTTTTGGGAGTATGATATAGTCAGAGAAATGAATAGGATACAGTGGCTGGTGCAGATAATATTAGTACAGATGTCATAAAGATAGCAGTATGTGACATTGTACCTTATCATGAAATATTATTTAAATTGATTGAGTCTGGATAATTGCTGCTTTCCAGAGGACCGAAAAAGTGCGATAGTGTGCCGGTACATAAAGGAGGAGTGAGAAATAGAGTTGAAAATTATAGGCCAATCAGTTTGACATCAGTGGTAAGTAAATTAATGGAAAGATTGATATGAGTAAGTAGACAAGGATAGATGGAATTTTTTTGGAATTCCCCATGACGTCACAGGGAAGGAGGTGAGGGGAAGTAGACCAACGCGAGGCTGGCGTGTTTAGTTCACGAACCCGCCACCAGAGGGCAGCACTAACTGGTGTGTGTCGACCGTATGGCCTGTCAGCGCCCGGACGGAGCCACTGACCTCAATTCTGGCACATCGCCGCAGGCATACAGCTATTTCGGCATGTTCCGCTATTTGGCATGAAAGTGAAACCTCAATTATGACACGACACCCCCGCGGGCGGACAACGGATTCCATTGCTATTACTAGTGTGGAAATGCTTGCGTCATGTATAGATAGATGATTCGAGGACACCGCTACTTTCCACAACACAATGTACTGTCCGTGAATGTGTATAAATCTTGCTTATTGTTAACAATCTTTTTACCTAAACATTTAAATTTCTTCCTTGTATTTTGTCAGGTGTTATCTCTTTTTATATCTAGTATTTCATACTCCATCATATTCAAGGAATATGCAAAATTGTGGGTTGGTGATTCGTTACATAAAAAAAACATAATTTATTGATAAATGATACAGATTTATTGAAATTTTAAATACTTTTATTGCATAATAATAATCATTCAATGCTTGTGGTTTCATTTCATGTGTGTCATATGCCTCTCTTGCCTTCACATACTGCCCCCCCCCTTTTACCTAATTCTTCACTTGATAACCATTTATTGTCTTACATGTTATGACATTCCATGCCAAAGCATGTATACCTCTAAACGTGACTGATATTTATGAGATGGGAAATGTTTTTATATGGGTGGTATAAATTCTCCGCCTTACACATTACTGTGAATAACATAGACGTGAAACTAACGGAGGTAAAGGAAGTATCTCATACTCGAATGGCACAAGGGGAGAAAGAATTCATATAAACATCAAATCTCAGCATCGCGACTATGGCTCAACGGTTAAGGCGTCTGACCGGAGATAGAAAGGTCGTCGGTTCGAATCCCTATCTGGGCGGTGATTTTCATAAGCCCTTAACCCAACCTTCATCTCTAGCACAGATTGTTGTGTAATGTGAAGTACGCCAGAACGCTTCCGTGGCTCGGATTCCACTTTAAACTGTAGTTCTCTTCTAAGGATAACAACTCTACTTGTAATATGGTTGTGCACACTTTCAAAAGCAAAGATTCAAGACAAACGAAGGCCTAACGTGGTCCTAGTTGACCCAAACGAGTATTCATACGGGATTGACCTAAAGAGAATCTAATACTTGGAAAGCGGAGCAAACAGTCACTCAGCCCGATGACAAATTTTATTTTCACGATCGTCTCTTGTCTCTGAGCTGAACATATTATTGCTCTGTGAATAGAAAACACACCCGAACACATGAAAGGATAAGTTTTAAGAAGGATTTGGGCAGGTATAAGGCAAATGGATGTAGTTATGGGCAGTGTAGGCGAAACAGGAGTGATAATTATAAAGAATATACAGCAAACAGTGAGAACTATACCTGATGAGGAGGTGTACACACTTTTTCTATAGTTTCATTAATCCTGGAACCAGAAAAAAACCCATCAGTAACAGCTACCGCAGGTACCAAACTATTCACTCTAGCATCGCCTCGCCTCTCACACCTCAGCCATCTTTGTCATCTAGTAGCATCTGAACAAGTACGAAACTCTTCACATCAGCATCAACTCATATCACCCATACAACAACAACCCATCCAGTAACATGTGCCTCTAGTACCACAAAGGCATGAGTAGATTCAAGAGCCTTTCTTAACACAGGCTGCAATGACGTACAGTCTTTGACATTACTTTTGGCCGCTGCTGAAATATTCTATCACTCTTATTTTGCACAATCTGGCATCAATGTCATCCCAGGCAACAGGAACGCAATACTGGCTCCGCCTCCTCGCAATTTCATTGGTGGATATTTTATTCAGAGCCATCTATACTGCAGATTTTTCATTTCCTTAAGTCAATGCAGGAAACAATTGGCTAACAGGTAGGAATTAAGCTCCTCCCACTGACGATTCTTATTGGCAGAACAGTTCATCAACCTTCCATTATATTTCTATAATACTTTACCAAAATTCAGATCTTGAAACGTATCCCACAAGTTGTAATTAAGGGGGTTGCATTAAAGTGAGGCAGGAAACAGGCTCAATGCTATATATTACTACGGTTGATTACCATAAAACTATAACGATAAGATTGTTATACTCATTTTGATAATTCCTTCGGATAATATTTCACTCATATATCTGGTCAGTCCACAAACCAAGGGATAATCATGTTCCATTAGGTAGAATTTTTAGTACTACGAAAAACAGAAACAAGAAATTATTTCGGAACTGTCTCTCTCCAAGATGGATTGAATGAAACAGTCTTACTTCGCTGCGTTGTATACACCTATACGAGGAAAGTAGCACCGAGCGTCCAGTGGTCCTATGGTTAGCGTTCCGGGCTGCTGAGCGAGCGGTTCCGAGTTCAAATCCAAGTAGTTCTTATTTTTTTTTTTTTTTTAATTTTGAAATTTATCATTACTTGTATTTTCTTTTTAAGCGTATCAAAACTGCACATTGCTTATGAGTATAAGGTATCCATGATTCTTTCCTAACTGCGTCAGGAAATACGAAAAAGATCTGCGAAACTACCCAATGTTTCGTAACTAATAGCCAACGTAAGCATGAAAGATTTGCGGCGGCAGAACTGACGAAAATCTACACAGGTTTCAAGCCGCGCCGAAATCATATCATCTGTCCCTTTTCAAAAGACACACATGTGTCCAAAATAATTATTTCACAGTAGAACGATCATCGCGTTTCAGAAAGAAATTTTTTACAAGAGGAATTTTTGCTCTCTTTGTAGGTGGACGATAATGATTATGCACTATATAAATAAATGAGAGTTAATCGCGTAGAACTAAATAATAGCACCGCAACAAATTAAATGACCATTGTCACTAAAAAATTTACATCCAGATTATTATCGTAGGACAAAAATAAATTCTTTTATAACTGGTATAAGTAATTAAAGTTAATTTAGATTTGGGCTTAAAGACAGGGAGTTCTTAAAGTACCGTTTTTCCCGTTTTCTACAATGCTGTTAGTTGTTTTTGACACTATTACTTCATGATCTTTACAGCATTGGGATTTATTAAATACTGGGGATAAATGCGCATTATTTAACAAGGCGTGAAATTACCTGCGTTATTCTTTGTTTGGAATAACATAAATAAATTCAAGCATTTGGCGAATGAGGATGTCGCCGTTCGCGTGATTGTTCTTTAGTCTCCTGTATAAAGTGGAACGCTCAAGTTTTGTCACCCGTCAGCCGTCATAATCGACTCCATAATCGCCTAGGTCTCAAGGATTCAAACAAACACAGTCTACCGGTAAAGTAAGGTTGATAATGACTAAAGACCGGAAGACCGAGCGTGGCGTGTGAGCGGTAACGCTCTGGCTCCAGGCAAATGCTGGGATGATTCTTATAGAAGGCCATGGCCGTTCCCTTCTTTAATAAATTCAACATCGATGAAACGTAAAGCAATAAACAAAAAAAATAAGGATAGGGAGGAGGTATTGTTAATAGATTACAAGCCAGCTGCGACCTCCTCAATAAATTTAGCCAGATCTATTTTTCTATGATTTTACGCCTCGTCGACATAGAGGTGATTATTGGCTGGATAGGAGTAGTGGCAAGGATTTCGGCCATGCCCTTGTAAAGAACCCATTCCGGTATTCATATGGAGTGATTTGGGGAAACCTTGGAAACCACAAATCTGTATCGCCGAACTTGGATTCGAACCTATGTCCTCCCGAATAAGAGATCAGAACGTAAACGATTTTCAGACGACGCCTAGTCATTCACAAGCCGTCACAGCACCGACAAACGCGTGTTCCGAAATGGTAAAGATGTAGAAAAATAGATATTTGTTCAACCTCTAAAACGGTAAATAAATAAAATAAAATAATTTGATTCTTTATCTATGAATGCTTGGGAGACGTTACTTTTTGTATTGCCCTCATGCAATTAACATGGATTCCCACCGTTTATTCAATTACTAGCTGTATGTTGGATAATTGTGAAACCAACAAAAACTTTTGCCAAATGTTCTGCTCGTGTTGAATTATTACGTGTAGATATTATTTACGCGTTATAAAGGTATTCTTCCTTGCCGAAGGAAGTAGGAAACTTAAGACTACTTCCTGGTAAGCGTTGTCATATTTACTTTCTGCGATGTTGCCACGATGTTCTGCGTAGTAGTAGAGCTGTAGCAATTTCCCTATACAAGAAATAGTGTCTCATAGCTGGACACACACATCGGCGAAATGAAAAATTATTTATGTTCCAGTCTCATCTAGAATATTTTCATTTAACTGATTACTTCTCTTGTAACAGTTCGATTCTTTATACAGATTACTATTCAATCACGGAATGTTGTATCTATATGTATATATTTTCTTTGGTCATATAATTGATGAAGCACCAGCTTCTGTAAGTTTAGGTGTCTGAGTGGTAACGCGCTGGGCTGTCAACGTGCTGGTTCTCGGTTCAAGCCCAGGTGCTGTAATTTTTTTTTTTCATTCTTTATCTCCTTTTCACTTGTTGCAAAATACATATCATTTAAGTAAGTTTATATATGTTTCGTGGTCAATTGGAACAGTTGAAAAGAATCATAAAATTAATGTTTTGGCTGAAATGAGAAAGTGTCAACGCATCTTGCGCCAATAGGAACTGAAAGCCAGTTTTCCGATAAATTTAATTTAACCATTACGATTTGTGCCACTCAACTTTACCAATTTTTTTCTAGTTCTGATGGCAAAGGCGGGAGATTGATGATTGGGGTAATGATGGCTGTTTAAAAATAACAAGGACCTAAATCAAACTAATGTGCGGTTTTTGTAGCTAATGTTCCTGTTGGACACAGTGGTATTAGCAAGCAAATCAGAATTGAAAAAATGTGAGTAGTTATTATTACGAAAACAAAAAATCATCATTGACGAATAACATGCTAATGCGAGGTTCCGTATTTAAAAAAATGATGCTCCTACTAGTGATCAGTAATGATATAATTGATGTATATCCTCAATATAATGACATGATAACCTTATTTCCGAAATCTGAAATTGCAAGAAAAAAACAGGAAATTTGAGGAAGGAGGAAAGATAATGCCAGGCTGGTTATAAGTTGATATTACCTTAACTTCTGTCTCTGGTAATCCAGTGAGGACGGTACTGTAAGTGGCTCAGATTCGCGGAGCCATGCTGATCCCGGAATCTAGTGCGTTGTCTCGCGGTTCCACGGTTCGTGTCAGGCCGCGGGCAAAAGTGGTTTCATGAGCGTTATGGTTTTCTGGTGTTGCTTGTACACGGGACAGTGAAAACATATTATACACTTAATGAGAGGCAAAAGCTACATATGTCTGCATTTTCGTTGTTATTCTTTAGTAACGTAATTATTAATGCAATGGCTCGGAAAAAATTAGTTTTTAAGTAATGTAAAAAAAAAAAAAAAAAAAAAAAAAACGGCCTCTGTCTTTGAGAAGGGGAAATTTCACATTTCGTATTTTTTTTATTTAAAACGAAATTTTGATGACTGGATCGTGAATGTGAATTGAGTACTGTCTAATGTCACTGCTAAACTTTACCCTTCATCCAATTCGTTCGGCTATGAATTAATGTAAATATATGATTTGTAATTGAGTCTAAACATTACTGACAAACATTTTTAAAAGTGAGGCTCAAAATTTTTTGATATTAATAGATCAGTCAAACATCCGTATAATTCAATCAATGAAACAATCCATCATTCAACCAAAATATTATTGGATTAATTTCCTATTCGTTTGCTGAATAGTAACGCAAACAAGATTTAATTTAGAACTACTGGTATCTGTATGTATTGACATATTAACCTGTTGTACGCTGAAGTGATGCTAAAGTCAAACACAATCCATTTCAGAATACTGAAATGAGTAACAATCCAGTCTTACAGTACAAATCAGGATACTGGATGTAAATTCATTTAGCCAAAGTTTCAAGCAAGTAGTTTGTTTCCTCATAGTTGTAGAAGAATGATAGCCAGGATATGGACGTCGTAACATCCACAAGGAAGAGGAGTGGTTTTTGTAAATATCCTACGTTTCATTTATTCTAAGCTAAAAGCTATCAGTTTCTAAATTTCTGGAAGATTTTGTCCCGAGATAAAAATCATAAAATAACAGATAGAAATAGTGACACTTATTTTGCGTAACGTTTTGGTAACAGATAAACTACTATGTTGTTAAGTAAAAATTACGTGTCAGCTGATAGATGAAGTTAGCACTATCTAGAGCCACTTCAGAAGACTCGTTATTGGGTAGATCCTCCGATTTGTTTGGAATTCATTGGCTGCAGATCGCGGCCCACCCATATCACTGTAAACTAATAATTACAAGGATCTTTAACGCTTCGAATAATTAAATTCTGACGGTTCGGTTTAACTACTATAGCTTTTATCAGTCCATCGTTCGCTCGGATTCACAGCAGAATTGACGTTTGTGTCTAGATTAAAAGAAATTTGGGTGCATTTTTATTTTCTCTAACACAATGAATATTCGTATAGAATGAATGGATGAATTTTATAAATAATCTATACGACAGTCTTAAAAAATCTACGAGTGAGAGCATTACAGCACTTGTTTCTCATTTAAGAATACAGTTGAATATTGGAGTGAAATAAAGTGTCTCTTAATGCTTGATAGCAGAGTATCAGGAAAGTGAAACACAGGTTATTTATAGAAGACGGACGTTCATAATTTCCTGTTTCCGCATAAGTAGGCGGAAATTTTGGTAAGCACTGGCCTTGCTTTCGATCTTTCCTTCCAGTTTACTAAATGAATGGACTCTTTGTCATTATTGTATATGAATTCTTTTGTATATCACCATCAGTGTCGGTTTCAGTACTACCTTCTAGAAGTGTGTCTTCTTTATTTATCAAATGTAATGAGATATAATAATTCCTTTGTTCTAACAGTTATGGGCAGCAGTCTGGGAGCTTAATGGTTATGGCAGATGGAAAGAAATGGCAGTATCATGGGTTCTCAAATCACTTGGTCTAAATGAATTTTTACTGAATTTACTTTGTTCATGTCAGTAGTCAAGGACGATCAGTTGTTCGGATCCCATGGTATAGCCACGACTCAAGCCTAATACACAGCAAAGAGACTTTCACTAGGCTGCCGAAGTAATTTATAATTCAGATTTCATTTTACCTGAATGTATTATGATAGCATCGTGGTATGTGGAATGAAGAAACATTAAAACAGAAATGAAAAGCAGAACTGAAGAATTTCGTAATTACGAAATGTGAAGTGATTTCTATGTTCCTTTCGTTTCTTTGCTTTATTGGCTTAGACTGATAGTGTCTCATCAGCGATTATCCACTAGTTTTGTGAAATGCAAAACCGACTCCATTAACATGAAAGACACTGCTAAGACTCAATCAGATCGGATAGACGCAGATGAAAGAAAGAAAAAAATAATGAAACTGTATGATAGAAACGTAAGGAAGGTTGTACGTCGTTAAAAAAGTTATATACCCCTTTTGCTCTAGATTTATTTAAACGAGAGAAGTATAAAGGATCAAATCTCAAAAAAAAAAAAAAAA